>CM076578.1:1215889017-1216047855 GCA_034641835.2 Pinus albicaulis
ACCTACCAAACTCACCACAAAATTAATCTCCAGATTACTTAAAGTTAAGTGTGTCTTAACTGTATATTAGTGCTAATGGTGGGATTTAATTAGTTTGCATTAGCACAATGGTCTAGGCATTAATATGTTTTAAGGGTTAAATTAACCTGGATTCTTAAATGCTAATTCCACCATTTAGCATTGGCCCTTTGCCTCGTTCTAGGGTGTGGTCCCATGGTAAGGGGTTGACCCATTTTTTCCTCTACCTAATCCTTTATTCAATTTTAATTACAAATGGTTGTCATAGACATATAAGAACCAACATATAACATAGTGGTAGTGCTTGTGGGTTATGTGGGGGAGGGCATGGGTTCAACCTTGACCTCCGCCCTTCTGCCAATACATAAATTTTTTCCACACATATTTAATAAAATTCTACCTAGACTTAACCATTTTGTGCTTGAAGGGTGGGGCAAATGGCGGCCTCCGAGGTTCCCACATGTCCTCTTCCCACTAGCTTAAAATTAAACAAATAAAAACGTGACAATTCACCCACATAGTAAGCAACCATATACTGAAGTTTGGCATAGTTTCATTGGGAAAAATGGAGAAATATTCCCATAATATTTCTTTTTTCTAACGAGGTTTCCATGTCACCTTTCTGTCCTTTTCTACAATTTTTTAGTTGTTTAGGAAAATAAACATAGGTCTCTATATTCCTCACACATACTTTATTTTGAGTGAAATGAAGTGCATCAAATTCCTGACGATGAGCTCTATCCAGTCATTTTGGTTTGAGGTGTTTGTGAGCACTTTCAATGTTTAGAAAACTTTTTCCCCTAATCCAGATTCTGATCACTTGACTTCCCTTGGAACTTATGAATATTATAATGCAGTTTACAAACACTAGCGACCACCTAGGATCAAGACATATAGGGTCATTGGTAAGTTTTTCCAAGTATGTCAAGTCAAGTGAAGCTAAAAATGGAAGCTAATGTTGATTAAATAGATTAAGAGGTGAAAATGTTCCCCTTAATAGACCTTGTGGTCCCCCCATAACATAGTCAATGGTAGAATTTTATGAACCAAGGGTATAGTTCATACCAAGAAATTGAGCTTCCAAGCCAATAGATGTGATGAAAGGATATTTTCCTTTAAGGGAAATTGCCCCAGGGACATGGGAAATCCAAACACATGAATACTCATGGGATTATACTTGACACTAGAAGAATGAAATCCCTATGGAAAATCATCATGGTAAGCATAATAATTTTTTTTCATAGTGGTACTAGTTGGGTTAATTCCCCCATGTAAACTAGCCTCTCTGAAAGAAAGAGACCCTCCAAAGAGAGACATCCCAACTAACATAAAACTACCCCAAGTTTCGGTTGTTCTTCATGAAACATTAGCACCCCTAAACTAGCTAGAAACAAATATATACCCCCTTTAATGGTTGCTGAAGAAATGGTTGCATTAGGTAAAGGATCCATAGATATATCTGAGCTATGCATGGAAACACCCGAGCTCTTGCAGGTTGACTAGGCCTTTACCCCAACCCAAACACAAAATTTGGTGAAGTCATAAGTACATATAAACTAAAAAAACTTGTACGGTTCACAAAAGTGACAGGTGTAATTCCCCACGAAGAGGAAAAATGAATTATCAAACTAGGAGGAGTGCACCCTATCACACTAAAATTTGGGAATGACGATGTGTAAAAAGATTTTTCGATGTAGAAGGTCATGAGGGACCTATCTCCCCATGGTATATGCACCACTGTATCTAAACATAGGATGAGATAACATGGAATATGGTTTAGAACCAAAATGTATTATCTACACAAGAGAAAATCCAAAAGGTTTGGTTAAATTTGGGATACTGTATGGTGGTGGACATTCATTAATAACCTCAAAAGTAACTAAGTCTTCCCATTTTGAGCCTGGATTATCCCATTCAACTCTAGTGTGGTCTTAGTCCTCCAATTTAAGAGCTATCCTATATCTTCTTAGTGGTGGGCCTTCTTCTTGAGGAGAATGTTTTAAAAGTGTCCAAGAGCATCGAATATTTTGGTTAGCCATTATGAATATATTTCATTATTATGTTTAATTAATTAAGATACCCCTATGTTGGAATATACTTGGACCAAACAAGAAACGATATCAAATATATGGAGTCAAGCATACAAACCAAGAAAATTATAGGGATATTCTCAGAGAAAGAGCTTGGTTAATTAGGGCCCAAGTCGAATGTGAAAATGTGGTTGATAAATTTATGTTAGGCTTATTATTAATGAATATTATTCCTAGAACTAAGTACCCTAATAATTTTTGGGGTACTCTTGGGAGAATGAAGTAAGTCTGACCTAACGTCTACCCCAGGTACAATAATGAAATTACCCTTTTCATCACCTTCGTAATATAGTGATGATTTTTGCTACTAAGGATACCACATAAATACCTAGAGGCAAAATAATCAACTAGGTCTACATGCAAGGGTGGGAAAACAAGACCCAAATCCTCTAGGGAGATTTCTCAATCTGAGTTATTGTAACACCCCTAAAAAAATTATACTATGACTTTTACATTTAAAGTATGGCTAAAAAGTTAGGATGGATAAATGACATGATGAGCTTATGTAAATATTTATTTTCAAAAAAAAAATTAAAAAAATGGTGTTAATATTCTTGAAAATATGGTAAAGGTTATTATGTGATATTAGACTCTTAAGTGCTACGAAAATAGTTGTTATCAAGTAATACCAAGAAGGGGAAGGAACAAAAGAGAAAAAAAATCCTTCGTTTTCTCTAGTCAGTTGAACTATTCTCAGAGAGAGGCCACTAAGAAAATTTATCAATGGATATACAGGTCATGAGGTGGAACCTATAAAAGAAAATTGTGGGAGATAAAGGTAGTTTCTTTTAAGAAAAGATAGCATTCGGAGAGAAAATTTGTTTCTAAACTGAGAGAATACTATAAAGACATTTTTAAATGGGTTGAGGAAGTGAACCTAAAAAGGATTACTGCATTGTTTTCCTAGAAAGGGGGAGTGAGGCTTAGGGGGGACTAACTATTGAAGCTAGCCATTAGGAATAACTCTTGACAATATTTTCCATGGAGGTTGGACCTTTCCCCCTATATAATTTATAAACGTTTATACAAAAAGATACATAAATTCTTATGGCTAGGGCCAACATAGGGCCTCTTTAAGAACCCTAATATAATAATTCTACATAGGTCTTCGTCAAGCTAGGATTATAACCCTACAAAGAATAAAAAATAATCAAGCATTTGTATCAATCACAAAGGAAAGACACAAGAGTTGTGAAATTCCACTTTAGGAAAATCTCAATGAAACCGACCATAGATGAGATTACCCTTGTCAAGGAAATACAAATACATTCTTGGTTATAAAATTTAAATTTCATAGGATATTATTATAAAATATGTGTAAAATTTGTAATAAAATCCATAAAATTTTTCCTACTGAATGGAGTGAATCCAATTGTTATGATCTTGTTCAAAAAAAAAGGGATACAGTATCGAAGTATGAACACATATAACGGAAAACCATTTTTTATTTAAAAAGAAAAAAGAAAAAATTCAAATTAGGGTTCGATGACAAGTTAGGATCACCATGGTAAAGCATGGTCAACAATAGCCTTCTATTATCAAAATTGACAACCATAATCTGGATCCTAGAAAATTATGCTCAGCCATGGTGAAATTAGCCCAACCATCTTTAACCATTTTGAATTTATTCAATCATGTGATTATGGCCAACAATATTGAAAATTTTGTCAATCCATGTGACAAGGGCCAAAACTATTGAATACAATTTAGGGTTCGAGGACATGTTAGGGTAACCATGGTAACAAATGGTCAACCATAGTATTCCATTATCAATATAGAACAGCCTAATCTCTCATGGAAATTTGTTCATGCGATGGACTAGGGCCAACATTATTGAAAATTTGGTCAATCCATGTGACTAGAGCCAACACTATTCCATACAAGTTAGGATTTAAAGACTAGTCAGGTCATCATGGTAAAACAAGGTCAATTGTAGTGTTCAATTATCAATATCAACAACCATATTAATTTGGTAAATATATAGACAATCTATAGACAATATATCTATCATGAGAATTTTCTCAATATATTGACAATCTATAGACAATCTATGGACAATCTATCAACAATATAAGGTCGATATAAAGACAATCTATGGGAAATATATGGAAAATCTATGGTCAATATATAGAAAAATATATAGAAAATATATGCTCAATCTATAGAAAATCTATAGAATATATGAAGACAATCTATCTATCAAGGGAATTTGATCAATCTATAGACAATCATAGGAAATCTATAAGCAATCTATAGAGAATCTATATTATTTGGTCAATCTATAGAATGTATAATTTATCATCAATCTATGGTCAATGTATAGCCAATCTATAGGAAACCTATAGAATTTGGTGAAACTATAAACAATATATGGTCAATATATATATAATCTATTATCAATATATGGTAAATCTATGGCCAATCTATAGACAATATATAGAAAATCTATAGAATTTTATCAATCTATAGAGAATCTATAAAAAAATATATATATAATCTCTCATCAATATGTAGACAAATTATAGACACTCCATAGATAATGTATAAACACTCTATAGAAAATCTTTGGTAAATATATAGATAATATATACAGATTCTACTGTTAATCTATAGGAAATATATAGAATTTTGTAAATATATATCCCTTCAATAGAAAATCTATATGAAATATATATTCAATATATAAAGAATCTATAGATAATATGTATTCAATCTATTGAAAATCCATATACAATCTATAAGCGATCTATGGTAAATCTATATAGAATCTATAGACAATATATACATAACGTATAAATAATATATATAATTTGGTCAATATATAGACAATCTATCGATCATGAGAATTTGGTTAAGCCATGTGACTAGGGCGAACATTAAAACCCTTTTTTTAGAAATAAAACTACAATAAGATTTTACAGTCTTGACAATGCAAGCCCCAACCTTACACTGAGCAACGTTTATATACAAATTGAAAACTTACAAGACAAGGAGAGAAATACCTCAACATAAAAATTAAGAACAGTATTGGAGATATTCTCCACATAGGTTAGGCCTTCACCCCTATATAATTTATAAAATTATATATATAATGATACAAGAATTCATATCATTAGGGACAACATATGGACTATCTATAGACCATACTGCAATTATTCTAAATAGGCCATGGTCAAGCTAGTATGATAACCCTAAAAATAGTAGAAATTAAGTAAGCCCGTGTAGCGATATGAAAGGAAAGAAACAAGGCTTGTGAAAATCGTCTTCAAGAAAAGCTCGACAAAATAAAACATAAGGAATTCTAACGTGCTCTAGGGAATACAAATATATTCTTGGTTAAAGACTTTGAATTCCACAAGAAATTACTATAAAAGATGTGGAAAATTTGTAATGAAGTTCATAGAAATTTTACCTACTAAATGGACTGAAGTGAAGAGTTAAGTCTGTGTCCAAAAAAAACGGAATATTAGTATTGAACCATGAATCATACATCAAAAACCCATTTTTCCTTTAAAAAATGAAGAAAAGTTAGTGTTCAAGTCCAAGTTAGTGTTTCAATACAAGTTAGGGTTCGAACACATTTTAGGGTTTGAATCCAAGGTGGGAGGTTTACCAAGAAATGGTAAGGGATATGACAACCAATTTATGGTAGGTGAAAGTTTTAGCAACTTTTGTGTTTTGATTCCTTGTAAAAATACCATTAGTGGGAAAGTAGTAGAAAAATTGTTGTTTGGAGAAATTTTGGTGCACTTTAGGATACCAAGGAGAACTATTTAATATAGGGACATAATATTTCTATACTACGTTGTGGGAGAATATGGAGATGGAGTTAAATAGGTCTAAAACATTTTATCCTTAGATATATGGGAAGACAAAAGTACTCAAAAGGACATTGTCGTAGCTAAATTTGAGGGATTATAATTCAAAGCATATATAGACCTCAGATGGAAATATAGATTATATACAACACTTGTAATAGAGATTTTTTCACTCCTATTGGTAACTACCCATTTGAAACTTGTTTTGGATATTTACTACCTTCAAGTTTGGATATTACATATGGCTAGAAAGGAGGAGTAAAGGAGGATCTCCCAGGGGATTCCTTAAGGAAAGAAAGATTTGTAGAAAATACCAAGTAAATTGACATATATCTGTAAGAGGAATTTCAAAATTCACAGGAAAAATATAAGGCTAGGAATGATCAACACAAAAATAGTAATTCATTCAAGGTGGGAGATAGAGTATGGTTATAGTTGAACAAGGAGAGGCTACAGGGTCTTGGTAAGAAAATGAAGAGTATTTTATATCGTACTTTTGTCATGGCTACAACACCCTCCAAAATTTTGGCCCACACCCAAATTTTGGAGCCTACTTTGGTCTTTCATACTATTGCTACAAACATTAAGACTTATCACATGTGTTTTCTATAATATTTTTTGTCTTATTTGCAAGAAAATAAAATTGTCTTATTTTCACATGTTAAGTGTCACACGATATATTTTGAGGACTCTGGAAACAGCAAGAAGAATATTTTCCATTGGCCTCAAATCTGTTTGTAGAATCTTATGGTCATACTCCTCTCGAATAACATCCTTTATTACCAGGATCATGCTGAGCAATATTTCTATGGGTATCTCTACCATTTTTGTCATAGAGCTGTTGGAAAGGTCGAAGAGTAAAGGAATACATAAACACAAATAATTCACACATAAGATACATGAGCAATTGTTCTTTTATTTATCACACAAACTTTAATTTGAATACAATGAATTAGGTGAAGAGTATTTAAACTTTTTCGACTAACTACTTACTTATTACCAAATTCATTTATCAGACAACTTGATTTATTCAACGCTCACTTGATTTCACTTACTCTCTAAAAATAAGAACTACTTGAATCAAAGGCTCAATTAACTGTCTCTCTAATCATAAGCATAAAAAAATCCATACAATAGTTAATTATCTATTTTAGCAAAAGAAAAGCAGAAAGAAGAGATGAATCCACTGACTACAGAAAGGGTCAGAAAATCATCTGTGATTGAGAGGGAGGAAGATGAATGGCGTGTAGGAAAAGTAATGAGAAATCGCTCAAATAGCATTCCACATTTACACTACTGTCCATGAGGGACCAACAATCTCTCAAATAACATTCTGCCTTTTCACAAGCTGCATTCTGCAACCCCCCAACATGGGTAAAGTTTATGCTAATTCTAAATGAAAGTTTATGCGAATTCTAAACTTGATGCCAACAATCACTCAAATAGGATTCCGCAGTCTCACACACGGGTAAATTTTATGTGAATTATAAATGAATGTTTATGCAAATTCTAACCTTGATGCCAACAATCACTCAAATAGCATTCCGCATTTGTATTGCCGTGCAGGAGGGCCATTCTACATTCTCAAAAAATGAGTGAAGGTTAAGCCAATTTTAATAATAAACGTATTCTGCATTTTACATTTCCGTGGGGCAGGGGATTTCGGGATTCTGTATACGTGGCTAAGTTTGTGCCAACTTTAAAGTAAAAGAGTTGGAAGTTTCTTGTTTTAAATGAAAAATACTGCAAATTCTATTTTTAAAGTGCAATCCTTAAATTGGAAGTAGATGACAATTATCTACTCATTCAATTAATTCATTTTTTCTTTTGACTGTCTATTAGTTTTCTTTTGATAAAAAAATTATGTTTATGATCTATAGTTTAACATTATGAATTTAATTTTTGTTATTTTTTATTAAATTTAAATGTATTTATTTGTAAGTTGATTGGTTGTGTTATTATGAGATATTTAGTAACTTCCATTTTTATTGGTTACTAGTTTTTTTTTTCCTATTTTTTTTTTCTTTTCTTTAACTTATTTTATTTTATTTTTTTGTTTTTTCTATTGTTTCCATTTTAAGTAAAGTATAGTTTTTTCTCCATATTGTTAATTTAAGGTGACTTATTATTATATTAAAAGAATAATTGAATAATATCATTATAAAAAATAATATATTTTAGTAAAAATTTAAAACACACACACACACACACACACACACATATATATATATATGTTAATGTAAAAAATATTAGTTAATCCTATTTCTTAATTTTGTTGATGACATTCAACAATACAATATTTTATTAGTTATTTTGTTTTTAACATGAAATATTCAAGTCTTTAATGTTCCTCTACTATATAGCCCTTGTTACAACACATAATGACAGATGGAAATGTAATAAAAGAAAAAGAATGGTAGTGTTGTTTGTGGGCAATATAAAATCCGAACATTTTCAATTTTCATTTTTGTTTAATGAAATTTAAAGGTTTTTTCATAATTACAGGTATTTACTTGACAGACGTAGTGTTTATTGGAAGGAGCTTCTTGAATGGGAATAGATATGATAGGTGAGAATATTTTTTGGATTCTTCCTTATCTACACAATCCAATGGTTAAAGTCTATTATATATATCAACATCCTATTGATACAAGTGTCCAATTATTAATAATTTTACAAAATGTTTTCCATTCGTTTGTTTCATTATTCCCTCTATATTTTCCATTACTCAATCCATTGTTTCATTACTATGTTTCATTAGTCCTCCAGTCTTTTCCATTGCTCCTTCATTCTGATTCAACACGACCTGCTCATGAAATTTATCATCATAGTTCTCTAAAATATTCCTACTAGGTCACATTGGATCCGATATTATGTGTTTAGATAATGTCGAGCATATGTCTCCGATAACTACAAGCTAACCAGAAAAAAAGGTAGTACAATGTTACAGTGGGTAAATATACAATGTATTACAACAATGCACATTTATTATGTAGTAATTTACTTTTTAGTTCTAGTTTAGGTATTTGGACTATGGTTATGACTTTGGATCTGACATGGATCACTCACTAGGATATCCTCACTCTGTACTTGATCTAGATTTATGCATGAACACAACAGAATACAAATAGATCAATAAATACAAAGATGCAGAAAAAATATAACTTCATTTCATTAATATCAAATGACTGAAATATGCTTGTGGAAAGAATAAAAATAAACTAGCTAGGGCATTGGTATCTTATCTACTAGAGGAGATGTGTCGGAATAGGCCTCTGAATTGTGTTACAATGAGGCTCAAAGGCCTATTTAGTATTAAAAAACAATGGAAAACCCTAAACATCCAAAAAACTAACCCTAGGAGATGAAACACCAGACTATGGGCCCTGTCAGGTTAAATTGGTACATCAATTTCTTGGGGTAGTAACTTTGGCATACTATCTCTATTTGATGCACATAATACCTTGTTAGAAATATTTATCCAAGGAATAAAACTATTAACAATGAATATAAATTCTTTGACTCATGTTTGCCAAAAATTTCATGCCCAAAAAACGTCGTTTAGGGCCTCAAAACGGCTTCAAAAGTTCATGACCCGAAAAATTTCTCAAAATAGTAAATTGTGCTAAATTAAGGAAATTGAAAAAATAAAAGAAACAATGGTGGGGGTCCAAGAGGAATACACGGGTGGCCACCAATATCCACCTAGATCATTGCTCCCCCCTTAGGAATAAATGTTCCCCATTGCGTTAAGTTCCCCCATGTGATTTACAATGTCAAATGTGTCTAGTGATGGTGGAAAGTATGGCCGAAGACGATGCACATTGAACACTAGTTGTCGACGAAGGAATGGGTGAATGCTGAGATTAAATGCATTGTCTCCCACAACCTCTATAATATTTTAAGGCCCATATCGGAGTGGTCTGAGCTTCCGACACTACAAGAAAAAAAAGACATTGGTGAGGGTCATGCTTGTGTCAAAACTTTAAGGTCCATCACCAATGTCACATATGGTGATAGTATTTAAAAAAACATCATTGTAAGTGTATATAGTGATGTTACTTTAAGGCTCGTCACCAAAGCCATTTTCAATGACACTTTTGGTGAGGTCCATTAAAGGCCCATCACTAATTCTCCCTTTGGTGACACTTTTAGTACAAACTTATAATGACCCTTACCAATGTTGTTTTTGATACTTTTGGTGCCGGTCAAAAAATGTTCGTCATTGTTGATCATTATAATGAATTTTTGATGATTCTATGTGGATTTTAATATATTTTTTGTCAAAATATAATAATTTAAAACCATTATTGTGGGGTATTTTTTATAATATCTCGAAGGCCATAATGGTCAGATTCAGTGAATTTTTTAAGAAGTAATTAGTGTGTATCATTTCCCTCATGTAATGACTAGTGAGATATATTTTTCCTATGAATCAACAGATGATTCATATCTATTAAGTTTATTATCTAGAAAATTCTCTTTAGATAAATTTCCACTAGTGTGTGTAGTAAATATATTATTTAATACATAATCAAGCTCTAACAATTCTATTAATGAGAAAGACCTAATACTCCTCAACAATCTGGGCACACCTTAAATTAATGCTTTGGCACACACTAACATTTCTTAGAACCTCGCATGTCTTGGAACATCTTGTCATGACACTGACGCCCAAGAACATGGTGGCATGCGCTAGCACAACATAGAACTCTCCTAGCATGTGTTGGCATGCATGTAGTCCCTAGCATGCCCCGAAACACCTTCATTAAATTCATTGACATACATTAGCACTTGGCACACAATGTGACTTGCCATGTATTGGGACCTATTATTAGTGTGCCTAGAATGCCCCTTTTGAAAAAGATAATGTGATGACTTATTAACCCTCTTATTGGTTCTTAATTTTATTGCCTTGAAACTTCTTGACACATATTGACATACCCTAGAACCCAACATATCCTTAGCACCTAGCATGTATTGGAATATCTTGGAACTATTAATTGGCACATATAATTAGCACACCCTGGAAATCCCATGCACACTTTTGGAATTCCTGACATGCCTTGATATTTTGTAGCATGTCTTACCAATGCTTAACATACATTCTCACTCCCTCCTTGGCATGACAGATAACACTCATTAACAGTAGTCCTTGGCACACGTTCCTCATATTCATTAAATTCCATGGATTTTTACCTAATTCTCCCTTATTGTTTCATCCTAGTACTCCTTAACACTCCTCAACATGCATTATCACTCTCTAGCACGCCTTAGCACTCTTGAACATGCCCTTCCACTTCATAACATGCATAACACTCCTTGACACATATTCACGCTCGACACATGTTGGCGCTTGGAAAGTATTAGCATATATGGAATACATTGAGATGCCTTGGTATGATTTGGCATGTTTTAATACTAATTTTATTTGAGATCAATTGTCGGAAAGTAGATGAGAAGCAACAAAGGAAGACTTGGCACTTAAAATTCACTAAGACTTTTCACTTGGAACCTATTGCTGCCTAGTGTTGGTGTGCTTAACATGCCCCTCTTGGAAAAGGTAAATTGATGACTTATTAACAATATTATGTGTTCATTTCCTTGTAGTTTAAATTTTGTCTCCCTTTTCTTGCCTTGGTAGTCCATGGAACGCATTGACATGCCCTTGTACATATTTACATGCCTTATCACTTGGCACATATTAGCATGTTTGACATGCCTTCACACTATTTCTCACATATTATCATTCTCTAGCACGTTGTGGCACTCATGTCCTCATAGCTAGCCTTTACAAATTTTCACGACTTGGGAACCCAATCAATTCCTTGGCTACTGCATTTCATGTGACAATATTGGCCTACTTCAACCGCAACAACTTGACCAATTGCACCTACTACAAGTAGGTTATGCCTTGTTCACCTAAGAACTTCCTATAACTCATCTTATGCCAGGCATGTCCAAGCTCAACTTGACCCGCTTCACTAATTACCAAGACAAGCATCACATGATCTAGCCATTGACATAAGAAAAATATGCAACATAGCTTACACAAGAAATATTTCACTTGTATGTTCAGTTCATATAAATAGTAGAACATTAACTGAGAGTTTGAAAGAAACATAAGATACATAGGGCACACAAGATTTAAGCCGACACAAGCTGAGTGCCCCAAAATTTATACACAATAATGTAAAATATGAAATTATCTATAATATTATAAAACATGAGAATGTAGCCAAAGTGTGCCACATCTCATATAAAAAAATAGCTAAAGCAAAAACAATGTTGTGCTAGAACAAAGTAATCTACCTCTGTCTAAAACTGCTATGTCAAACCATGTATAACAATAATATGATTTCCTCTTGTAAATATTATTATGAAATTCTACTTAGCACACTTGAATTCGCTGACACTCCCTTGCACACACTCTTGTTCGTTCCTTTCCATGCATTTTGACCTAGTTATCCATTGATATGCCCCGACACTCCCTGAAACTCTTCAACATACATTGAAATTTTCCATCATGTGTTAGCATGCCTTTTAATTATTTTTCATGCCTTTACCCTCCCTAGTTATCATGCCCTCACAACTACCCTTACTTAATTTGCAACTTGGGAACCCAACCAAGCCCTCGCTTGACTACAAGAGCTTGACCAAGCTACGATTACTACAAATAGACTATGTTGTTGAATTGTGTAGCTTGGGAGGTACTCCACAAGCCTATTGAGATGGATTTGTGTGAGTTTGGTCATAAAAATATTTGTGGGCAAAGAATCCAAGAAAACTTATTTTGGACCCAAGATGTGGTTTAAAATCTAAAAGAAAGTTAAAAAGGAAAATTAATATTTACTAATTTCTAAGTGGATAAAACCCACATAAGTTCTAGACAGTTCGTATGACGTCTAGGAGAATCTATTTAAGGAGGCCTTAGGATGAGGGTAAGAAGAAGATCGCCAGTTCTAGTAGAATAGAAGTTATAGTTGGCGCCATCTATAGGGATGACGGAAATTATCACCCGAGTTGACTCCAGTCACTCCCAAGTTTAGGTGCATGCAGGAGAGACTGAACTCAAAATTTATTTCTCTACTATTGTTGAAAGTAAAAGAAAATATGATGGTCTGGATCAGCTTGACGTAATTTTGCGAGTCAAACCAAAAGAAATTGATGTAGATGCAGATGTGTTCGATTGACAAATCGCTTTGTTGGATGCAGAGATTAGGTAGACCTTGAAGAGAATTGAGCCTAGATACTCTAGGACTCAAGCTCTAGACATTAAAAATTCATTTACGGGGCAGAAGGAAATAATTATGTGTAGTTAAAAACTGACTATAGTCCCAAAATAATCCTAATCAGTGCACACCTCAACACTCAAATATGTGTTACCCATAACCAAACTCCATTTTATCTCGATGACTGACTTCGAGACAAACTTCTTAAATATTATAGTGGTTCAGCCTGAGATAGGGGAAAAATAATAGATGGTTGGATCTAGGACCTTTTCCCTAGCCAAAAACCTAGGCAGAGTGTCATACATGGACGTGATAAATTTACATCGGCAAGCGGGTGAAATTATAGCACGAAGCCTATTGGACTCCATAACAAGGAACAAGATAATGCACGCCATGATCGAGAAGGTCTCTGAGCAATTGAAGATAGCTCATATGACCTTGTGCACCAAGACCAATCAGATCAAAGAATTGGTTGATATTGTCGTGTGCGAGTTCTGACACCCTAAAGGTACTGCTCTTCTGAAGAAAATACTGGAGACGAAAGAAAAAGAGATTAAAGAGCTCCAAGAAATATTGAAGATCTTACACCATGATCCTCATGTTCTCATACAAGCTTTTGAGAAGAAAGAGGAGGTTGAAATTCATCTTTAGGAAATATAATCCTCTATGTGGATCAAGGAAGAAGAGTGACATCGTGCTCTCAAGCAGCTAGAGGCAGTCAGAGTAGAATCTCATGAAAAGGAGGGGTGACACCTAAAACTCTTGGCAGAGTATAAGACTTCAATTTAAAAGGTTGTTAGTTCCTTCCAGACAACTGAGTGAGAATATCCCAAGTTATTACACATCAATATTACTCAGTTAGAACAAGAGTTGCAGTTAACCAAAGAAGAAATCACAATATTTGACCACAAAATTGACGTCATCGTGGGGAAAAGGAAAATCAAAATTGATAAGATTCAAGATGCTCTAAAGGATAAACATAACGAGGTAAAAAAGCTAGAAGAATTTTCTCACATCATAGTGAGAGGAAATGAGGTACTAATGCAGGCTAAATGATAAATCTAAAAAGAGGCTTGGCAAAAAATCACTACGGTTGAGTCATATGTGAGAATTCTCTCGCAGTGGAAAAAGGCTCTAATACAAAGCACCAGTTTGGAGAAAAATTATACATCTGAGACCTTAGATAAAAGGTTGGAAGACCTCGATGCCATCATATATATTTTCAATACATTGGAAGATAGCACTTTAGTAGAACTAGAGCTACCTACTAGATACGAATGTGTTTTTTATTTGTGTATGTTAAAGGAGAACCAAGTTGCTATGCAGGCAATGCGGGATGAATTTGATAGAGTTATAAAATATATAAGCCAAACTAAGTGGAATTATTTAGGAAGACTTAGTGTGCCTTCATTTTTGAATGAGGAAAATTGGGAAATTTCCTGGTAGAGGATCTCTGATCAATTGAAAGAAACAAAACATGATCTGGGTTTTCTAGCCATGTTAGGGGAAGAATCAGTTTCTTCTTATACGGTTGTCAATGCACTTTGCAATGAATTTACTATTTTGGCTGTGGTAAACAAGATCATACAAAATATCCCCACCACCAAGAATCAAATAAGATCATGTTTGGTGGTGGAAATTTCCAAATACAAGAATGTGCCCTGCTTAGCTGCTACTAAATGGGACAAGTGAGTCAAATTGAAAAATCATTTTAAACGCAATGCAACAATAAAATAGTTCACTTATACATCATGGGTTGCAGAACCGGTCCCACCAGTGTAGTCTGTTAGAGATCAACTAGAAGAGTCGAACGAAATTCCCTTGATCACAACTCAGGCACTAACTATCAAGATACATGGGGTGCACACACTCTCTCCTATGGGGCTGACTAAAAGGACCAAATCGTCAAAGCTGAAAAGGTGGCACAATGCTTAATCATTTCATTTCCAAGCTTTACTTTACTTTTATCTATTTTAATTTCAGTTTCAATTGGTTACAAGAGAAATAATTACTAAAATATTTATTTTGAAAACTATTATTTAAAACCTTTTTTCTCGTAATGGGGGGTTGTTGGCAGAAGTGGAAAAAACTCTATGAAATACTGAAACTGAATATACATGATACAAAGTTTTCATTTTCAATACTGAAATTCAGAACTCGCAAATTTTATTAGTTCTATATGTTCTTCCTGCTATTTCAATTTGTAGTCACAACGAATTAAATCCGAGGCTCTCTCTCATTTAAGTAATAAATTATTTGGTTTTCATGTTGCAATATCTATATTATCAACATAATTGTTGAATGATTATTCTTGAATTATTGATAACTAAATATCTATATTTTATTTAACAATAATCCATGTTTTATTAGTGATTGCAATTATGTATGTTTCTCTTGTGGTGTTGCTATATATGTTTTATTTTAAGGTGTGTTATGTTCTCCAGATTATAAATTTTTACTCTCTTGTTATGAATCTCAGTCATGATATTTACTATTAGTTTTTTTCATTTAAAATATAGAGTAAAATGAGGATGCCTATGCTTGTTGCATATGTTCCTGTTTAACTTGAGGATAGTTCTGAAGTTGGTGTTTTTATTTTATTTTCCTTATTTCTTTTCTTATTTTCTATGATTGCTATTATCCTTGTTAGAGTTTATCACTATTGTTTTTCTCACAAGGAATATGATTCAGAATTATGAAACATTAAATGTGTTGCTCCCTTATGTAAATATCACCACCTATTATAATGGTTGATTATCTATATATGGCCTTATTTTATTTGTTTATTGAAAATAAAATAATTTAGACTACAAGGTTACCCCCTATGGTGTATTGCAGGTTAACAGTTCCATCTAGAGTGGGAGGACTCATAGTCCTCAGTGAATGCGGACTTGAATCCATTACGTGTGGGAAAGATCTGAGCACCAACAACCCTCTTGGAAAAGGTAAATTGATGAATTATTAACCCTCTTATTTGTTCATTTCCTTGTAGTTTAACTTGTTTCTCCCTTTTTTTTCCTTGATAGTCCCTGGAACGCATTGTCACACCCTTGCACATATTGGCATTCCTTAGCACTTGGCACATATTAGACTGTTTGACATGCTTTCACACTATCTGGAACATGATAGCATTCCCTGGCATGCCTTTCCATTCATGTCCTCACAACTAGCCTTACACTTTTTCACGACTTGGGAACCCAATAAAGTCCTTGCATAAATCCCTTGACCCCTAAGCCCTTGATTCTTAACCCTTAACCATTGAATCCCTTAACCACTAAGCCATTAACCTATAACCCCTAAAATCCCTAGACCTCAACCCCCTAACCCCTAATCCCCTTATTGAAAATAGTATCGAGAAAGATATTCTTGACTTATGCCTTACTCAAGAATGACCTTGATCAATCCTTCTTTAGCACATATGAGTTGGAGGATGAGTTCATGGAGTAGTTAACTCATGTAAAGAAATTAGAGGCTCAATTTTGCTGTTCTCCAAGTGCAAGTTTATATTTGGAAATAAATGACTGAGATAATCAGTGTCTAATTGAGTCAAGGATGAGTTAAAAGATTCAGTTTGACTTAGTTAAGAAATCAATCACAAGTTTGAGTTCTAAAGCTTAACTTGCCAGTTATAACATGAGTCAAAAGGCTTAAAAGGAAAACAAAGGCACATCATGGTATCATAATTGTAAGAAGGAGTGTGTGTGAGATATTTTCATAGGAATAACATATCAAGATCTTTTCAAAGATAATTTTCCTTACAGAAGTACGCTAAGATTTAGGAGTTAATTCTTAAATAATAGGGGCTTCTCTACCACTAGGAAATAAGAGACTTCATTGCAAGGAAATATGGGTTGGGTCAAGTTATTGCAGGGAGGTTTCGATCTAAGTATTGACAGAGAGAACAACCTTGTTTTCTGTTGAAATAGCTGGCCTTTTAAATAATTCTATTTTCTCAATTTATTTCTGTTGTTATCATAACCCTCATCTCATAAGGTTCGGAAAAAAGATATCTTGAAACAAGCTAAGGCATAGTTTTGGGAAGTGTGAGTGGACAAAGAGACATGAGGGAAATATGCAACATTATCCCCTCACAAAGAAAGCATGGAAAAGGAAGTAAATAATATGTTAGATCTAAGAAGAGAAGAAGCGGGTCATACAATGGGACAGCTTGAGTAGCGCTGCCATGTGGATAAATTTCGGGGGCACCAAGGAAGGCATAAGGAGAGTGGATCTTGGACCCCCAGAATCCCATGACTTCATAGGTCGGTGGGACAGATTTCGGTCATTCTGTGGGTTAGTGGCGCAACGATAAGAGGCTTCACAAGCCCCCGCCAGAACTCTGTGGTGGACCCCTCGAGATGAATAGGCGGTGCATTCAAAGGAAAAGGTAAGGTAAGTCAAGAAAGCTGGTACATGACTAGTACCAATATTAACTTGGCTCATGGCTCACACCTACCCGGCTCTTAATAGCCAATACCCAAATGCCACGTGCCTCAGTGTCGATGTCCTTATGACATCAGCCCTCCTAGTTGTTACCTGAGCCTCGTTTCTCGTAAAATATGGCCTATTTAACCCTGCCTAAGACCCATTTGGGTAAATTACTTGTTTTTATGAACTCGCCTAATAGCTAAGCTTGGATTACAATAACAGGTCGCTTTCAGCCCCCCTCGTCACTTTCCCTCTTAGGTTTTCCACACTAGTCATAGGTATTTAGCCATTCCTGTTCCTTACAGTTTTCCTTCCGCTTTACTCATTCAAAATGTTTCTCGGGAGAGTCAAGTCCAGAAAGTATGAACTAGAAACACCCCCAACCCCATGAAGTTAGGGCCATACCTAGACCTGACCCCATTACTGATACACAAGCCTGCATTCGTGACCCACAATACCCTTTTAGTGTATCACGTGTCAGGCATGACCTGTTAGAAAGTCATGTGAAAATCCAAGATTGGTTCAGAGTCATTCGATCTGGCCTATATTACCAAATTTCTCCACCCACTTTCCCAGTCACCGAATTCATATTTTGGCTCAGAGATGCCTATGAAGAATGCAGGGATGTCTTCCTTTCGGCTCAGGGAAACAAGGTTTTCCAAATATCCCCTGAGCTCATTAGAACCGCCCTTTTTTTCCCACAGAGCCTAGAGTATGTCAAGTTCAAAGAGTTGTCCTTGTCACGTCAGTTTTCCAAATTACCCTCGAAATAGTAGAGCAAATTCCTCTCCTTAATCTCAGACTCTCACCTCACGTCCATCCTGTCTTCAGACATGGTGCCCTCAATTTCATTCACAGATGGCCTCGAGCATGTTCTCACTTTCATTTCTGGGTTACTAGGTCTTAGAGAGGTCGAGAGGGTGTCAAAAGAGTGTATAGCCCTCCTCTGGCTCATGTCTTAGCCGGGCGCCATTTTGGATATCCCAACTTTTCTGGCTTCAGCCATTCAGACCCAGTTTCAAGAACTACCCTCTTCGAGGGATTTCCGTTTCTGCTCACTGGTATTTTACATTTTTCTGTTGGAGCATGCTGACAAGTTCAAAGCTTTGGGCCTTGAAAAACTCTTAAGAATGAACGACCAGCCAAGAACCATCTTTGAGTGGAACATCTCAGAATTTCAGTAGCCTAATGGGATGGGTTACTCAAGGTTTTTGAACAAGTTCATGACCATTGCCTATACCATACTTCATGACAGCCCCCCACCCAAATTTTTCCCGAACCGAAAGACTAGTTGCAGTTTGGCGATGAAGAAAGCATAAGGGATTGGTATTTGTTTGATGATTACACCGAGATCATAGTATATGGTGCTAATGTACCCCACTACCACCTGCCATTGTTCCTTGCTATGCGGGTTTTCACCCTTGAATACATTCGCCAAACCATGAAATTGCACCATTTCTAATTCGTTCCCACTAACAAGGCCTATATCCTCAAGCTCCCTACCACCATCGGCTCTTTTACCGTAAACTCAAGACACACTCTCTCCACAGTGGAGATGCTGCTTCAAGGAATGGATTTAGTGCTGGGGAAAATCTGGCCCTATGACCCAAAAGGAATTATCTCAAATAGGAATAGGAATATTAGGTCCACTGCATATGTGCATGAGGCTAGGCCCTTCATTGAATGGAGAGATAACCTTGACACATGGCCCTTGGCTTCACAGATGGAGGCTGAATCTTTGGTTGCAGAAGGTAGGGATGACACCGCTTTAGCGGGCACAGGGCAGACTGATGAGGCATATTTTTTAGAGGATCCGGAAGGTTTGGATACAGGGGAGGGATCACATCCCTCCAAAAAGCATATAAGTGATGATGTGGAGATCATCTAGGATGAGCTACCTCAAGAGGATTCAATCAGATACAGGGATCTAAATAAGAGAAAGGTTGGTTTCAGAGTCAATTACAACGGTGCCTCCTCTTCAGAACCCTCTGGGATATCACATGCTGTTTTGGTAAATAGAGCTGAAGTAAGAGAAGAAATCAGAAGCAGAAATAGGACAATGAGGGAGAAACTTCGAGAAAAACTGGTCGGTTTCATAGATAAGTATCATAACTGGCTCATCACAGAGCTAGATATGGATAAATAACAACTGATAATATCTATCACGGAGACAGTGCTAGACCCTACTGCTAATTGAATCAGCTACAAGGCTTTGGAGGTTGCTACATGTATTTATCAAAGGTTCACTTAACCAAAAAACTAGGCCTACATCAATGCATCGGGGACATGCTAAGGGATGAGGTTGTAAAGCTTGCACTTGCATTAAGGAAGCTTGAGGATAAATACAAAGAGGTGGTAGAGAATCAGAAAAAATAAAGGGCAAATTCCAAGGGGTTCAGCAATAACCTACACCATCTCAAAATAATAATGAGAGAAAACGGAAGCGATAATGAAGGAATCTGGATGCAAATCATCGGGGATTGAGAGGTCGAAAACTTAGAATTAAGGAGGAGACTCAATGTTCCTCGTGGGGAATACATAGAACCTGGGGAATTAGCCCAGGCAGAAAAAGAAAAATTGGTCCTCACAAATACCATTTCTCGGGAAAGAGATAAGAACGCCAAAACACTTGTACAACTGGTTGCCCTCAAACAGAGATTGGCCGATTTGCAAGGCAAGTGGGATACCCATGTCTGTGTGACCCCATGTTCTGATACATTAGGTGCTACCATGACATAATTAACAAATGCCCTCTCAGACCTACAAGTCTCAGAAAATCAAGCTCATACAACACAACAGAGAATTCAGGAGTTGGTGGCTAGGTTGGAACAAAATGATAAAGTAATAGCGGCCCTGCAAGTAGAGGTGGATGAGGCAAAGAGGGAGAAGTTGCTGCAAGAGAAGGTTATCAAAGACTTAAAAAATCGAATGAAAGGAAATGCAACCCTCCTGGAAGCCAGGCATCTCCTTTGGACTGACATCAGGTCAGAGGTAAGGAAGTGTTGGGATTTTATTATGTTGATGAATGAGAAGAAAAATGACGTCTGATTGTGCAAAGGGAAGTTGCAGGAAGGACAGGCGCAAGTCGAGGAAAAAGTGGTCATGGCCAAGAAGTATATCACCTACCTAAATGGATTGCGCTCTGAAGAGTTGGTCGTACAAGGGAGTGAAGACCATTTCATGGGAGGGATGGAAATTAGAGGGGTAATTGAGAAATAGACCGCACGCGTAAATGCATTGAGTGGTTTGGATCGGGTCACCAAGGGAGTGGGGAAGTTTGAGCAAGAGTGGGACGAGCTGGTGAAAGCAGGTCTCCCATCATGCTGGGATTCTATGACTGCAACGTTTTCAAGTCTAATTGGTTACGAAGAGAAGCTGGTAGTGGTTATGAATCAGAAAAATATTCCTTATGAGAAAACCACTTGTCTGAAAGCTAAGACTATAATTGCTGCCCTAGGAAAGGATATTTCCCTTCTCTTTAAGATTAGACAGTGCTTTGTTGTACATGTGGACTACTAAGAATTGAATGATATGCAAGCCTTAGTGGATATTTTTGACACTATGCCCCTGAAAGGGGCAACCATATGGAAGAAATGCAGTGATTTTGTAAACATACCAGTTGTCACACCTCCCTCCAGTCCCCACCTCCTCAGAAGTGTAAAACTGGTTCATCCACCTCATTAGTGCCTCCAACTCAACCAGCAGCTGATACACCCCATTATTCTAAAAAATGATGATCATGATCTAGCCCTAGTGGCCTTTTTATTTTTTTTTACTTTTGTAATATCGGGTGAAATTGTCATTTCACCCTATGCATTTTTATTTTCTTTTTGATTTGTTTTATTTTCAGTTGGCGTTTATGTTAAGGCCACTATAGAAATGATGAGAGGTGTGTTTCCTCATCATCATCTTTGATTCTGATAGAGACAAGCAACAGAAAATATATTTCTGTGAAGAAATGTTGATTCAAAAAATATCTTCTAATAATGGTAGACCGGGGACTATAAAAGAAAGAACTCGAGTCTATAGAAGGGTTCCATACTTTCCAGAGTAGAGTTTGTTAATTATAAATCCCCATTTTTGTAAATTTTTGAGGACTTCCTATGTTTTATGTTGAAGCATCCCATTGGGAGACAATAATGAAATTATTTTGCTATGAGATGGATTCCTGGTGAGATCGGTCACAGTTTGTGTTTCCTCTGTTATATTCACAGACAAACGTTTTGGCACTTCATCACTCTTTTTATGTTATATGCTACCGGAATGCGAGTGCTTGACTAACTGGAATGAATTTATCTGTCTCAGATACTCATGTCTATTAGTATATTGTGCTTTAAATATGGCTCGGAGCTATGATATTATGTTCATATGTTTCACCTCATTCACTCACTTTGCTTCTGATACTAACTAGTGATAGATTCTTATGTGGTAATAAGCCTATCTATAGTTAATAATTTTTGCATTTGCTACCATTGTTACTACACTTTCATATTTTGATAACTGTGTAATGCGTCTCATGATCTGGCCCCCCTCACGGCTTATAAAATTTAGATTCGTCTTCAATAATGAATTCATAAGATCCTTATTGTTTACTTCTGGGTATTGCTGCTAGTATATCTCTATTTTTGAGGTCTCGGTCCCACCTTATGAATTTTTTAAAAATCATTATGAACAAGATGATTTATTCCCCTGACCATGGAAATTTTTTCTGAATCTTCTTGGCTTTAAGATGACCTAGGCAATGGTCGTTCACAACTTAGGGTTGTCTCTAGGAGTGAACATATTTTTGGCGTCGTTGTCAGGGAAAGAATTTTTATATTATCCTTGGGTATGAAAAAATTATATTCTCCCTTCAAGACCAGGTGAGCACGAAGGGTCGAGAGTTGTGTATCCCTCACCTTGGAGAGTCCACAGTCTTTCAAAATTTCAAAATCTATTTGCAGTCCTGGCTTATTAAAAGCCTCACCTAAGGTCAAATACTTCTCAGTTAAGAACACCCTCTGTATCTGATCTAGAAAAATTTCTATTTAAGATAATCTAGAAGTATAATTAGCCCACACATACATACATACCCAGATTCTCCCTAGAAGATTCCATGTCTTCCTCCCACCAAGTTCAGGTTCAAGGTCTTGGATCTACTGCTAGAGTGCTTGAATACCCACCATATAACCTTTTCCATGAATAATCAGAGGTAAAAGATGAGGCAGAGTCTATAGATACATAAAAATTATTTCTACATCCTACCCCAGAAGCTGAAGAAGTAAAGCAAGTGTTCATTCCTCAAATCCCACTCAGTCAAAAAAATTTACAAACCACTGTCCAAAATATTTCTAGTGCTACTCAGAAAAACCCACCTCTAGCTCCATCACCTCTCATGGTTGTTCTTGGCTTCTTGTTGAATAAATATGCCCCTCTGGCATTACCGCAGATTCTGAATGAAATTCCCCAAGACTACATGAAGCACTTACCCTGGTTTACCGGGGAAGACATCAATGTTGCACAAAATCACTTGGAAGATTTCTGTGCTTTTGCAAAGAATTTCAATGTAGAATAGTTGGATGTATTTCTAATGTTATTCGTCTAATATCTGGATGGAGAAGCAAGGAAGTGGTTTAAAACTCTTGGAGATAACTCCATCACCAACTGGGAATATATAGAAAGTGCTTTCACCCGGAAGTGGGGAGAGAAAATTGACCATGGATATTGTCTCATAGAGTTCAATACATCAAATAAAAGACATAAAGAAGACATAGAAGAGTTTATAAAGAGGTTTAATAAGTTTTACACCAACCTGCCAGCTGATATAAAGCCCCCCCAAGCTATTGCTAAGGCAATGTTCATAGGAGCTTTCAAATCTGAATTCGGCTTCACTCTAAGGGAGAGAAAATCTGTTTCTCTCGACCAAGCTCAGATAGATGGTTTAGAAGTGGAAGCTAACTTTGCTTCTACAAGAAATTTGAAAGGCATATTGGACCACGATTTTAGACAAAAGGGTAAAGAAGAAGCCTCTTCTTCGAGTCAAGAAAAGGAAGTCTCAGATTATAAAATTGAGGAGATGAACAAAATGAACAAGAATATTTCTAACAAATTGGTGAAACTAGAACTCAAAGCAAATAATTCCTCCTCTCGACCGGCCCAGCCTACTTTTAACAGAGGGTATAATCAGTAGCATAGGAAACCACCTCTACAGATCCTACAAAGAGACAAAAAAGAGAAACAGGATCACATTCAAGCCCCTTTATATTTGGAGGGAAAAATGGATGGCCTTGTTGAAGATGCTCCAGATAGGAAATATGATCAGAGCTTTGCTTATTCAGAAGGAGAAGAGGTAGAACATTCCATACAAGAAGAAGAGGAAGAAGAGGGGGGAAAGGTAAACTCCACTAAAGAACCTGACATAGATGATTACTGCAGACAATTTGTTGATTTTAAGCATGCCCAATTCCATAAGAAGTATGATCTTCGGTCTTCCAGGAAGGGGACTTGTACTCAATATCAAGAGGAAGAATCACCTTCTAAGGAATCTGTCCTCCCGAAGACTAATAACAAAGGCAAGAAACACGTCGAAGAACCTTCTATACAGAAAGGTGCTCCTGCATCATCTTCCAAGTCCATACCTGACCCTCTTACTCATGCTAAAGGTATTTCCACTGTCGAAAATCATCATATCTTAATTAGGGAACCAAAAGAGACCTCTGGAGAAAAAGGGGGAACTATGTTCAATCTCCAAAAAGAGTTGGAGAAGGTAAAAATCCTTATTCCTTTGGTTGAACTTCTAAAACAACCCTCCTATAAAGCTCAAGTCTCCCAGTTCATGCTCGCTCATGGAGTAACTTCACCCCCAGACTCCCTTAACCTTTAAGAAGAAAGGCCCATGGTAGTTTTTGGCCCCCATGTAGAAGCTTTAGACTCTACAACACCACCTTTTTATGTTTCTTTAGTCATCCATGATTTGTTGTTACATAATTGTATGTTGGATTCAGGAGCTTCACATAATTTGTTACTGCTTTCAGTCATGGAACAAATAGGTCTATAGATCACCTGACCCTACAAAGACCTCTATTCATTTGACTTCGAACAGGTAAAATGTTTATGGATGATTAAAGACCTAGTGGTAAATTTTGCTCAGATCCCAGCCAAGAGTGTTGTCATGGATAGAGTAGTTGCTGATATCCCAACCTGTTTCAGAACGCTTCTATCCAGATCATGGGGAACTAAGATTGGAGGGTCGATCAAGCTGGATCTGACTTATGCAATGTTTGGAGGACAGGAAAGAAGGTTGTATAGGGAATCAAGGTTTGTGAAAATGGTAACCAAATCTGATCGCTCAGTAAAATCTCTAGTGTATAGCAAGGAAGGAGAGTTCTCTTTTCTCATGTTGGAGGAATACAAGGAGTTTTTGCAAGAACCATCATTTAACTTACTAAAACCGAAACATCTCTCAAGCGATGATGAAAGGGGAACATGGACCTTACACTTTGATGGAGAAAACTGCAGAGAAGGAAATGGAGCAGGGGTCCTCCCGATTTCCCCTAATGGAAAATTAGTGCCCTTCTCTTTGAAATTGGAGTATGAGGCCACTAACAATGTGGCTGAGTATGAAGCTTTACTCCTTGGCCCACAAACTGCCAAGAGTATGAACATTTAGATCCCTAAATTTTTTGGAGATTCAGAGTTGGTGGTAAGCCAGATAAAGAACCAGCGTCAAGCCAAACATCCTCAGCTAAGGGCATACAGAAATGAAGTATGGGACATGCTGGAGAATTTTTTCTTAGCATTCAACATACATTTTATGCCGAAAGATGAGAACAGGATAGCAGAGTCACTCGTTGTGGTAGCAAGCAATTTCAATCCACCTCAGAATCCACTTTATGATATGAAGTGGACGTGCATTATCATCCTTCCATTCCAGACAATGTCAAACATTGCAAGTGTTTGAAGATGAGGAGCAGATGAAATATTTCATGGAGACTATTGGGGAATTCACTAAATTGGTTATTGATACCGGGGAAGAAGAGGAAACTGAAGAAAAACCCCAAAATAAATGGCAAGAGATGGTGGTTGGTCACAAAGTGCTACATTTGAAAGGAAACGTGATCCCCAGAGGGGCTGGTACCCTTAGAGAGGTTATTTGATAAGAATGGAGTTCCCGTCAGCCCCAGCAAAATAACACCAGAAGCCCAGGTGGAAGATATTAATGTTGGGACGGAACAAGAACCTAAGATAATAAAATTACCTAAAGGAGTCCTAGAAGAACATAGAAAAAGGTATGTGCAGTTGTTTCACTCATATAAGGATGTTTTTTCTTGGTCTTACCAAGATCACAGAATTGAGATTAGCATAATCCAGCATAAGATCCCACTAAGGGTTGAGGCCAAGCCGCATAAGCATAAACTTAGGCAGATTAATCCTTTGCTACTCCCCTCTATAGAGAAAGAAATAAAAAAGCTGCTAAAGGCTAAGATTATTGTACCCTTGAGGTATTCAGAATGGGTGGCTAACCTAGTGCTAGTTCTAAAGAATAATGGAGAAATAAGGTTGTGTGTAGACTTTCGAAACTTGAACATGTCTTCCCTTAAAGATAACTATCCCCTCCCTAAAATGGACCACTTAGTGCAAAAGGTGGTGGGGTCTTCTTGAATGTCCATGATGGATGGATTCTCCACATACAATCAAGTGGCAGTCCTTCCAGAAGATCAGAAGAAGATGGTGTTCACCACACCATGGGCTACCTCCATGTACGCCCGTATGCCTTTTGGTTTGATAAATGTCGGGGCTACCTTTCACATAGCAATGGACATCGCTTTCGTGGGAGAGAAACATAAGGTTGTAGTGGTATATTTGGACAATATCATAGTCTTCTTAATGGATGATGTCGAACATGTGGAACATTTACGCTGAACTTTTGAAAAATGCCATAGGTATGGTCTTTCCCTAAACCCCCAAAAATACACGTTTGCTTTAGAATAAGGGAGATTATTGGGGCATATCATTACTAAAGCAGGAGTAAATATTGATCCAAAAAGTGTGGAAGTGATAAATGGCATATCCTTATCTCGTAATAAGAAAGAAGTTCAGGTTTTCCTGGGGCGCATAAACTTTTTAAGAAGGTTCATCTCGAAATACGCATAAATAGTTCAGCATATCACTGATATGCTTAAGAAAAACAATGAGTTGAAGTGGTCGAATGAGTCGAGAGAAGCATTTAATAGGATCAAGAGTGCTTTTGCAGAAGCTCCAGTATTAGCAGGACCAGATTACAGTAAACCATTCATGATCTTCTCATTTTCTTCCCCACATACTGTTGCCATAGTAATTTTGCAGAAAAATGAGGAAGGATATGAACAACCCATCGCATTATTTAGCCAAGTACTTCGAGATGCCGAGCTAAAATACAATATTCTAGAAAAAATGCATACGCTTTGGTGAAGTCCTTAAAGGCATTCTGGATGTATGTCCTACATTTAGCTATCACTACTTTCATACCTACGACTGCAGTTAAAGATATTTTGATTCAAGGGGATAGTGAGGGAAAAAGGGGTGAATGGATTGCTAAAATCCAACAATATAAATATGGCATCCATCCCACAAAGCTCATCAAGGGATAAGGTCTAGCCAAGATTTTGTCTGATACCAACTTTCAGGCCCTAGGAATAAACCTATCCATGGGAGTTGGGGAATTTTCTGGAGACACGGAGGAACAACCCAAGATAGAAACAACCGTGCAAAAGACCCACATGAAGTATGTGATCAGTCCTTGGTATAAAGACATTGTGGAATATCTTTTAACTCTCAGGTGTCCTCTGAAATTCGATAAGCCTAAATATAGAACGTTGAGGCCAAAGTTGCAGAAGTATATCACTGCAAATGGGCGAGTATGTTGGAAGGACCCTTTGTGAATCTTGCTCCTGTGCCTGACAGAAACGGAAGTGGAGGAAGTTATGGCTGAATTCCATGAAGGCATTTGTGGAGGGAATAACAACTGGAGGTATACAACCCATAAGATATTGAAGGCAGGCTTCTATTGGCCCAAATTGTTTGGGGATGTGCATGCTCGAGTCAGGGCCTATGAAAAATGTTAGAGGTTGACTGAAAAGCAGAATTTCGCTCCCCTCCCTATGATCCTAGTACACATAGAAGAGTCTTTTCAGCAATGGGGGATATATTTCATTGGGGAAATTCATCCACAACCCAGCGGCCAACATAACTGGATATTAACTGCCACTGACTACTTCACCAAGTGGGTAGAGGCAATACCTGCAAGGAATGCAACTGATGTAGTGG
The DNA here is from genome assembly GCA_034641835.2 of Pinus albicaulis. Taxonomy (NCBI): domain Eukaryota; kingdom Viridiplantae; phylum Streptophyta; class Pinopsida; order Pinales; family Pinaceae; genus Pinus; species Pinus albicaulis. The sequence continues at coordinate 1,215,916,888 of CM076578.1, forward strand.
GGATCAAATTCTTAGAGGATAATATTATATGCAGATTTGGCTGCCCAACTAAGATTGTGACAGATAATGCACATGCTTCCAAGTCTGCGAAATTCGCCAATTTTTGTTAGCGATACCATATCATCCTAGGCATTCTACAGCCTATTATCCTAAGGGAAATGGATTGGTTGAGTCTTCAAACAAAACACTGGTAAGGGCATTAAAGAATACTATAAATGAAAGTTAGAAAAATTAGGACTCCCAGTTAAAATTCGTGTTGTAGGCAAACAAAATCACAAATAAACGATCAACAGGTAAGTCTCCGTATGAACTAGTTTATGGTAGAGCAACAGTTTTTCCAATACAACTTGCCTTGCTTGTGGCTAGGTTCCTTCAGGACAGTCAGGAAGAACTCAACGACCTAACCAGAAGAATAAATCAATTGGTAGTGTTGGAAGAGACTCGCAGTCAAGTAAATGATTGTTTAGCAGAGTATCAAGAGAAAATGAAAAATATGTTTCACCAACATGCCAAATACAAAGAACTGCTGACAGGAAATTTAGTACTAAGGTAAACATGGAAATTTTTCCCCCCTGTGGTTTGGAACTTTCAAAATTTCCGAGGTTAAAGGTAATAATACCTTCATACTGGAGAATTTAGAAGGAAATGTGATCGAGATGCTCATGAATGGGCAATTCTTGAATCCTTATTTCCAAAACTGATCTAGGTGATGGAGACCTTTGTATTATAGTATGTATATATCTATCATTTCTACTTTCATAGTCGATGTTTATTATGGCATGATAATGCTTGAAAAATTTAAAGATATTTGTATTTTCCAAGAATCAATTACAAGTGGTCTGCGAAGTTCTCGACACGTCCAAGGATGAACGCGCCATCCCCAAGTGGAGCCAATGTTGTTATCATAACACTCATCTCACAAAGTTCGGCAAAAATATATCTTAAAACAAGCTAAGGCATAGTATTGGGAAGTGTGAGTGGACAAAGGGATATGATGGAAATATGCAACATTCTCCCCTCACAAAGAAAGCGCAGAAAAGGAATTAAATAATGTGTTAGAGCTAAGCAGAGAAGTCGCGGGTCATACAATGGGATAGCTTGAGCAGTGTTGCCACATGGATAAATTTTGGGGGCACCAAGGAGGGCATAAGGAGAATGGAGCTTCGACCTCCAAAATCCCATGACATCACAAGTTCGTGGGGTAGGTTTCAGTCGTTCCATGGGTTAGTGGCATAGCGCGAAGAGACTTCACAAGCCGCCACAGAAACTCTGTGGTGAACCCCTCGAGATGAACAGATGGTGCACACAAAGGCAAAGGTAAGGCAAGTTAGGAAAGCTAGTACACGAATAGTACCAGTATTAACTCGGCTTTTGGCTCACACCTACCCAGCTCTTAACAACTAATACCCAAATGCCACATGCCTCAGTGTCGATGTCCTTATGACATCAACCCTCCTATTTTTTACCTGAGCCTCGTTTTTCTTAAAATATGGCCTGTTTAACCCTACCTGAGACCCATTTGGGAAATTACTTGTTTTTACGAACTCGCCTAACAGTTAAGCTTAGATTACAGCAACAGGTCACTTTCAACCCCCCGTGTCGCTTTCCCTCTTGGGTTTCTGCACTGTTCATAGGTATTTAGCCATTCCTATTCCTTATAGTTTTCATTTAGCTTTACTCATTCAAAATGGTCGTCGGGAGAGTCAAGTCCACAAAGTCTGAACTAGAAAACCCCCAAGTCCATGAAGTTAGGGCCATCCCTGGACCTGACCCCCTTACTAATACACAGGCCCACATTCCTGACCCACAGTGCCCTTTCAGTGTCTCCCGTGTCAGGCCTGACCTATTAGAAATTCATGTGAGAGGTCAAGACCGGTTCAGAGTCGTTCAGTCTGGCCTATATTACCAGATTTTTCCACCCACTTTCCCAGTCACCGAGTTCATATGTTGGCTCAAAGATGCCTATGAAAAACGTAGGAATGTATTCCTTTTGACTCAGGGAAATAAGGTTTTCTGAATATCCCCTCAACTCATTAGAAACGCCCTATGTTTCCCACACAACTCGGAGTATGTTGAGTTCACAGATTTTTCCTTGTCGCGTCACTTTTCCAAATTACCATAGAAACAACAAAGCAAATTCCTCTCCTCTATCTCAGACTCCCTCCTCACATCCATTCCGTCTTCGAACATGGTTCCCTTGACTGGATTCACAGATGGCCTCCAGTCTGTTCTCGTTTTCATTTCTAGGTTAATAGGTCTTAGAGAGGTTGAGAGGGTGACGAAAGAGAGCATAGCCCTCCCTTGGCTCATGTCTCAGCCGGGCGTCATTCTGGTCATCCCCACTTTTCTGGCTTCGGCCATTCAGACCCAGTTTTAAGAACTACCCTCTTCAGGGGCTTTCTATTTCTGCTCACTGGCCTTTTACCTTTTTCTGTTCGAGCACGTTGAGAAGGTCAAAGCTTTGGGCCTTGAAAAACTCTCAAGAATGAACGGCCAGCCAAAAACCGTATTTGAGTGGAATGTCTCAGTACATCAGCAGCCTAATGGGAGGGGTTACTCAAGGTTTTTGAATGATTTCATGACCATTTCCTACACCATACTTCATGACAACACCCCACCCAGGATTTTTCCCGAGAAAAAATACTAGTTGCAATTTGGCGATGAAGAAAGCATAGGGGATTGGTATTTGTTTGATGATGACACCGATATCAGATTCTATGGTGCTGATCTACCCCCTACTACCTGTCATTGTTCCCTGCTATGTGGGTTTCACCCTTGAATACATTTTCCAAACCATGAAAGCAGACCAGTTCCACTTCGTTCTCGCTAAGAAGGGTTATATCCTCAAGTTCCCTACCACCATTGGCCCTTTTACCATAGACTCAAGACACACCCTCTCCATAATGGAGATGTTGCTTCAAGGAATGGATTTAGTGCTAGGGAAAGTCTGGCCTTATGACCCAAAAGGAATTATCTCAAATAGGAAAAGGAATATTAGGTCCACTGCATATGTGCATGAGACTAGACCCTTCATTGAATGGAGAGCTAACCTTGACACATGGCCCTTGGCTTCACAGATGGAGGCTAAATCTTCAGCAGCAGAAGGTAGGGGTGAAACCGCTTCAGCAGGCACAGGTAAGAAAGGGCAGACTGATGAAGTGGATTTTTTAGAGGAGTCGGAAGGTTTGGATATAGGGGAGGGATCCCATTCCTCCAAAAAGCATAGAAGTGATGATGGGGATATCATCTCGGATGAGCTACCTCAAGAGGAGTTAATCAGATGCAGGGATCCAGATTAGAGAAAGGTTGGTTTCAGATTCAATTATGATGGTGCCTCCTCTTCGAAACCCTATGGTATATCAAATATGAAGTAAGGGATGAATTCAGAAACATAAACAAGACAACGAGGGAGAAGCTTCGAGTAGAACTAGTCTGTTTCATAGATAAGTATCATACCCAGCTCTCCACAGAGCTGGATATGGATAAAGAATAACTAATAATAGCTACCACGGAGGTAGTGATAGACCCTATTGCTAATGAAATCATCTACAAGGCTCTGGAAGTTGCTGTGAATTTATAAAAGGTTCACTTAACCGACAAACTGGGCCTACATAAATGCATTGGGGACATGCTAAGGGATGAGGTTGTAAAGCTCGCACTCGCGTTAAGGAAACTTGAGGATAAATACAAAGAGATGGTAGAGAATTATAAAAAAGAAAGGGAAAATGCCAGGGGGGTTAGCAATAACCTACACCATCTAAGAAGAATAATGAGCAAAAAAGGAAGCGATAAGGAAGGAATCCGGACGAAAATCATCAGGGATTTAGAGGTCGAAAACTCAAAATTAAGGAGGAGACTCAAAATTCATCTTGGGGACTACGTACAACCTAGGGAATTAGCCCAGGCAGAAAAATAAAAATTGGCCCTCACAGATACCATTTCTTGGGAAAGAGATGAGAACACCAAAATAGTTGCAGAACTGGCTGCTCTCAGACAGAGATTAGCTGATTTTCAAGGCAAGTAGGATACCCATGTCTGCGTGACCCCAAATTCTGATACAATAGGTGCTACCCTGACACAGTTAACCAAGGCCCTCTCAAACATACAAGTCTTAGAAAAGAAAGCTCATACAGTGTAGCAGATAATTGAGGAGTTGGTGGCTAGGTTGGAACAAAACAATAAAGTAATAGCGGCCCTGCAAGTAGAGGTGGATGAAGAAAAGAGGGAGAATTTTCTATAAGAGAAGGTTATTAAAGACCTAAACAATTAGATGAAAGGAAACATAACCCTCCTAGAAGAGAGGCATCTCATTTGGACCGACATCAGGTCAGGGATAAGGAAGTGTTGGAATTTTATTATGTTGATGAATGAGAAGAAAAGTGAAATCCGATTGTGCAAAGGGAAGTTACAGGAAGGATGGGTGGAAGCCGAGGCAAAAGCGGTCATGGCCAAGAAATATATCACCTACCTGAAGGTACTGTGCTCTAAAGAGTTGGTTGTACAAGGGATTGAAGACCGTTTTAGGGGAGTGATGGAAATTAGAAGGGTAATTGAGAAAGAGACTACGCACGTAAATGCATTAAGTGGTTTGGATTGGGTCACCAAGGGAGTGGGAAAGTTTGAGCAAGGGTGGGATGAGCTGGTGAAAGAAAGCCTCCCATCATGCTGGGATTATATGACTGCCACATTTTCAAGTCTAACTAATTACGAAGAGAAGTCGACAGCGGTTATGAATCAGACAAATCTTCCTTATGAGAAAACCACTCGTCTGAAAGCTGAAACTATAATTGTTTCCCTAGGAAAGGAGATTTCCCTTATATGTTACATCATACAGTGCTTGGATGTACAGGTGGACTACTTAGAATTGACTGATATGTAGGCCTTAGTGGATATTTTTGCAACTATGCCCCTGCGAGGGGCACCCATATGGCAGAAATCCAATGATTTTGTAAATGTACCAGTTGTCACACCGTCCCTCCAGTCCCCACCTCCTTAGAAGCATAAAATTGGTTTGTCTGCATCATCAGTGCTTCCAACTCAGTCGAGAGCTGCTATACCCTGTACTTCTAAAAAATTATGATCATGATCTGGCCCTAGTGGCCTTTTTATTTGTTTTTACTTCTGTAATATCGGGTGAAATTGCCATTTCACCCTATGCATTTTTATTTTCTGTTTAAGTTATTTTATTTTCGGTTGGAGTTTATGTTAAGGCCACTACAGAGATGATGAGAGGTGTTTTTCCTCATCATCGGTTTTGATTCTGATAGAGACAAGCAATAGAAAAGATATTTCTATGAACAAATGTTGATTCGAAAAATATCTTCTGCTAATGGTAGACCGAGGATTATAATAGAAAGAACCCGAGTCTATAGAAGGGTTCTAGATTTTCCATAACAGAGTTTGTTAATTATAAATCCCCATTTTTGTAAATTTTTAAGAACTTCCTATGTTTTATGTTGAAGCATCTCGTTGGGAGACGATAATGAAATTATTTTGCTATGAGATGGATTCCTGGTGAGATCAGTCACAATTTGTGTTTCCTCTGTTATATTCACATACAAACGTTTTGGGACTTCATCACTCTTTTTATGTTATATGCTACCGGAATGTGAGTGCTTGAATAACTAGAATGAATTTATCTATCTCAGGTACTCATGTATATTAGTATATTGTGCTTTAAATATGGCTTGGAGCTATGATATTATGTTCATATGTTTCACCTCATTGACTCAATTTTCTTCTGATATTAACTAGTGATAGATTCTTATGTGGTAATAAGCCTATCTGTAGTTAATACTTTCTCCATTTGCTCCCATTGTTACTACGCTTTCACATTTTGATAACTTTGTACTGCGTATCATGATTTGGCCCTACTCACGACTTATAAAATTCAGATTCATCTTTAATAATGAATTAATCAGACCCTTATTGTTTACTTTTGGGTATTACTGCTAGTATATCTTTGTTTTTGAGGTCTCGGTCCCACCTTATGAAGTTTTTAAAAATCGTTATGAACAAGTGGATTTATGTCCCTGACCATGGAAAGTTTTTCTGAATCTTCTTGGCTTTAAGATGACCTAGGCACTGGTCCCTCACAACTCAAGGCTATCTCTAGGAGTAACAACAAGTTCAAAAAAATGTACAACAAGCAGAAAGTTTTCCTAGTTGGGTTCCCTAGAAAAATATCATGTTATTATGTGTGACTATGTTTCTTTATCTCTGTTTCTACTCCACTGCTTATCTATCGTAGAGAAATATTGTTTTTGGGTGCAATGAAATTAGATTCTAATTTTGTTCATTCAAGCAATTGTAGTATTTCAAGGAATTTATATGTGATATCAGGGCAATGATTAGTATAATGACGAATGCTGAGACTAGTTCATGACCAAAACATATCACTCAAGAATGTTATCGATATATTGTGAAGGAGAGGTATCTAGGTAAGCAGGATGGCATTCCAAGGATTGAGATTCAACCACTATTTAGAGTGAGCCTCTAACTTCACCTCTTGGAAAGGGAGGATCGTGATATTATATTGGATGATAATGGGGAGGGGGAGCTTTTCAAGAACACTATACCACCATCGAAATATCCCCAATAGTCGACCCAACGTAATAAGAATGATTTCAAGGCTAGGAAGATTATAGTATAAGTGGCCAAAGGTCATATAGTTACTCATATCCATGAGAAGAAGAAAACTTTTGAGATGTTCAACTATTTTAGATCTATATAAGAGTATCAATGATTCTAGGAAGTTTTCTCCTAAGGATAAGCTAAGGAGTATCCATATGAGACAAGTATAGCCCATCATTAGATATTTTATGAATTTCACTTTATTTATAGATGAGCTAGGTGGTGTGGGTGTCACTTTACCTGAGTAGGACCTTCTGAGTTTTTCTTTACTAGGAATTCACAAGTCTTGGTATAGTTTCCAGGATGTATTTGGGAAAGGTTATGGATTGAAAATGTTCAAGAGAAGATCTGGATAGGAACTCTAGATGGTATATCAACAAAGACCGAGGACAAGAATAAAATTTCTCTTACAAACAAGGCCAAGGGTAATATGGGAAAAGGGAAGACCGAGTCTAGTTAGAAGGGAAAGAAAAAGAAGAAATATCTAAGTAAGATCATGTCATTTCATTTCCATGAGTTTGGACACTATGCTACTAAGTGTCCTAATTAGAATAATAGGTCTAGTAAGAATCATGCGGTTGCATCAATTGAGGTAGATGGGTTTGCTTCTAAGTTTGAGAAATAGTTACATTGATAGCTTGCATGGAAATATTTGTAATGAGAAACACATGGTATATTTATTATGGAGCCTCCTTCCACATGAATTGGAACAAGGAGTATTTCAACGAGTTGGAGGAGAAGAACATGGAGGTTCATATTGAGTTATGAGATAATGTAAGGTACACAACCAAGGGAGTTGGTGCCGTCATCTTTGATAGGGAGTCTAGAAGCTCTCTCCGTCTTAGAGATGTTCCTTATGTTCCAAGACTAAAGAAGAACCTTGTTTTAGTAGCAACCCTTGATGATAAGCGATATGAAGTCATCTTAAATAGAGGTAAGGCATACCTCAAGCACTTAGCTTCTAGATTAGTGAAGCAGATAGGTGTGAGGGCGAGGAACATGTACAAGCTCTCTGTAGAGAGATTGATGTAGGAACAGTGTATCAAGGAGGATCCTCTATGCATATCATAGACATATTTTTCCTTCTATAACTTCACTAAGAATTAGGATTTAACTCCCAAATAATATGGGCTTATCTAGCACTAGGAAATAAGAGACTTCAACGCAAAGAAATTTTGGTTGAGTCGAGTTCTTGCAGGGAGGTTTCGAGCTAAGTATTAGTATTGAGAACAACCTTATACCCTATTGGAACAATTTTCCTTGTAAAGTATTGTATTTTCTCAATTTCCACCAATAAAAGATAAAACAAGTAGAAGGTTTTCCTAGTGGAGTTCCCTAGAAAAGTAATGTGTTATTATGTGTGATTGTCTTTCGTTATCTTCGTTTCTGTTCTGCTGCTTATCTATAGTAGAGAAATCTTGTGCCTTGGTGTACCAAAATTAGTTTCAGATTTGTTCATTCAAGTAGTTGCAGGATTTCAAGGAATTTTTACACCCCTTAACTTCTAGAACCCCTAAGACTTTCTCATGGACCATAGGTGCTCCAACACTAATATTCTTGGCGATATTAAATTTTTGTTTGCTAACCCCTTCAAATACAACCTCCAAGCACTACTAGGGTTCAAGGAAAATAGCCACAAGGTCCTCAAATTTGATCCACATGTTATGGACAATCACAATTCCCCCAAATATCCTCCATGTATTTGCTTTCAAAGGGTGATAAGGGGATTAGGGGCACCATTATCACAACCCATAAGCCCTTGACCCATAGCCACTATATTCCCTATCCCCTTAACCCCCAAGCCACAATCCCTTAACACATACATTCATAACTCATAACACATTAATCCCTTGACCCATTAAAACTTAAGCCTCTAACTCCAAACCTAAAATCCCTGAACCTCGTAAGCCTTGACCCCTAACCCGTAACCCCCACTAGCATATGTGGACCAGAAATTTGAGGTCATACTCCAATAGTTCAGTTGTACTATTATATTTTTCTTGCAAATATTTTTAGTTTTTTTTTTAAACCCTGACATTTGTCGGATATCCGATAAACACAATTATCATCGAATATTTGAAGATATGTTAGCCAAATATCCAATGATAACTTTGTTTGTTAGATATGTGACAACAATTAAATGTTTCTTAAATATCCAATGTTTGACCAAGTGAATTATGTATTTATCAGAATATTGATGTTCGACAAACTTAATACTTTTCTAGTTGGACAACGTCTCTCTAGTCAACAAATGTCAAAATTCCAATGAAATGGTTATTTGTTGGTCATAATACAAAAATATTTTATTTTGTTTATTGTATTACAAATATTTAAACACTCTTGATGCTTTTTTTTTTAAGATAATCATCATTGAAAGTTTGGTAAGGAAAAATCTCCCATAACATTCCCCCAAGAGGACAAGGAGACGTGGGATCTACGTTGGAGGCTTTGGGTGATTTAATTTCGTTGTTTCATCCATGTTTATCATCCTTAAGCCACCACAAAATTCAAATTACTCAAAAGAGAATTTTAATCTCTAAATTTTAAACATGTCAAAAATTTATTTGTTTCCGACCCACTTTTTACAGTTGAACATCACACATCATTGAGTGCATCCATCATGCTTCCTCTAGGATGGGACCTAGGTATGAACACCATGACAAGATAAGTTATTACCTTGAAAAACGAAGCTTATGAACACATCAACCAATTATTTTTTAATTATTCATGTGTTAGAGAAGTGTCTCACCCTATGGAAAACACTTAGGCACAAGTTTGTAAAAAATTGGATTGTTTTCAAGGCTTTCTTAATGTTCTTTTATGTATTTCATAGAATTATTTTTATGTGATATATCTTTTATTGAAAAAAAAAATCGCGTGATATGATAGAGGCCATGAAATTTTGAGGGGACATGTGGTAAACCCTCATTGTAATATCATGAGTTGGGAAATCTTTGTCTTGTGACATGTGTCACATTGTCGTATCATTGGAAAAATTGAGGAGGACATGTGGCATGCTCTAATTGGTTGTTGCACTTATTGTAAACTTTGAGGTTAGCACATGTCACATATTGGTTTGTTTTTGCATGTCTATAGTCCTTTTATATGTGATAAATATGAGGAAAGGGGGTTGCCACAAGATAAATAGTTTCATCGTGCAATGAAGAAAGAGATAAATACAAATAAAGGAAAATATAATGGATAGAGGAAGAAAAGAGCAAGGAAGAATAGGTGGGGGACATATAAGACGTAGGGAAAAGTAGGATGCGTAAAAAGATAAGTTGTGTGGTGTGCTATGTATAGTATAAAATTTTCCTCTATGTGATGTATTTCATAGACAAAATGTTCACGTGCACTGTGTCGCATGGTTTAAATGGCTTGGCATGATGAGAAGATTGGTGATAATGTGATAGAATTGTGGAGTAGTAGCATTATAAGCCAATAAGAAGTTAGGAAAAGATGAATGTCTCAACAAGTGTAAACCCAAGGGTGAATCATACTAGTTGTGGCATGGCATAGTATAGATGACTGGTGAGCTTGTTACCACATCACCATTGTGATCGTTGACATGGTTGAGGAAAAGAGAAGTTGAAGAAATATTTATAAGTTCATATCTTTATATGGATGTCTCATAATTAAGCCATATTATAATGGTTGGAAAGTTATTATTGAGAAAGACACATATACAAGCTCAAAAAATACTCTATAATAATATATATAGAGTAAGAAAATACATTAACTCACCTCCTTAATACCACTTATGGGGGTTGTGTACATGATAAGAGAAGATGATTTTTCCTATCATATTAAGAAAAGAACGAACCCAATAAGTGGTTAAGCAAAGATGAATTTCTCAGCAAGTGTGAACCCAAGGGTGGATTATTCTAGTTATGACATGTCATAATATGGATGATGGATGAACTTGTTGCCACATCACTAGTATGATTGCTAGTGTGGTTGAGAAAAAGAGAACTTGAAGAAATTTCTGGAAGGTCATATCTTTCTATGCATGACCCATAATTAAGAAAAAATACAATGGTTGGAAATTTATTGTTGAGCAGAATACATATACAAGCTCAAAAGAGACCCTATAATATCACTTAAAGAGGAAAAAAATGCATTAACTCATTTCCTTAATGCCACTTAGTGGGGTGGGTACATGATAAGAGAATATGAATTTCCCTATCATATTAAGCAAAGACCAATTCTTGGATTTAGTTCTCAAGGGTCACATCAATGTCCTTGTTGAAATTATTCCTCCAAATTGGGATAGATATTGGAGTTCTTCCAAAATAATTAGATGTATGGACAACATGAGGACTAAAAATATCCATGAAATCACTTTCACTTTTTCTATGATGAAATTATTTTTTCCTTTCTTTTGAAAGTTTGATTTTGGAAGAGTCCAAAAATGATTTAAGTGAACTTAAATAAATTTCTCATAGTATTACTGTATTTATCAAAGTGTAATATTACTCTATTTATTAAATGATTTCATCTTCATTAAAATAAATAATCTTTTAAGATATTGAAAAATAAAAATAACTTCAACTAAATAATGAAAAGGAAAACAAAATATCTAAAAAAAATCCCTTGACTCTTAAAATATTCCATGCTAAATCACGTGAGGGAGCGATTCCTAATTTGATTATTATCTTTCATCCCAATTGAGACATCAGAAAGATTTTTGAATTTCAATATTGTATCCCTTATATGAATGTATTACCCATTCCATTTGGAGTAGTCTCTATTCATGGTAGTTGAGTTTTGATTCCATTTTCCCGCAAAAACTTTTCTGGATACTGAATTTTTCTCTTCAGAAGGAGATATTTTATTATTATGTATTATATATCAGTGACTTTTGTAATTTATTGTCTGAAATAGCTCATCCTATCCCCGATATATAATAGCGCATCCTTTCCATCCCCTGTTCCTTACTGCCCACAATTTTAAGCATTGAAAATAATCAATTCAAACCCCGTTTCAAGACAGTACAAGGTTTTGCACAAGGAAAAACTAGTCGAAGGCTCGAAAGATGGAAGGAATATCATCCTAGATATGCTTGACAACAATGGCTAGATCGATTTCTTCAAAGCTTCAGGTGGCTCGAAGTTTAATTGACTTGAGCAGGTAAATATATTCATGTCTCTTGCCTCTTTCCACGAGTTTTCTAATGCATTTTTTCATTACTCAATCCAGATCGCAGGCATTCATAAAAATTTCCACATAGATCTACTTAATTCCTCATACATTCTAAATGTTTATCTCGAACAAACCCTATGTGGAAAATGCCAAAATGTTAAGTCAAATTCATGTTATTTAACAAAACCCAACGCAATTTGAAAGAAAACCTCTAGATGTTTGGGAATTTTTTCCCCTACAAACACTCACTTCATTACCTGTGCTATCTTAAATAAATTGTGAAATTCTATAGATTGACCATTGGAGCTCTCCTGGTAACATTACCCAATGAGATTTGAAATCAACCCTTTTGGATGATCGGTGATTTTCGATTCTTCTAACCCTTGCTACATTAGGTTGGGTGAATTTTATGGAAATTATAAATAAGATTTCAATTCCATTTCAGTAAATTTTGTGAACCTACAGATTGACTAGCAAGGTTTAGAATCACTTGGAAAATTTGACTGCACAGTGACCCGTCGCAGTATGGAAATTTTAGAAAACCAATTGGTTCTTTATTTATGTCAGGAATTAATAGACTCAGTCTAGGAATAAAATGGTCTCCTCCAATGCAGGGAAGACATAGTAGTTAGCCAGTGCTAAAATTGCTGGGATATGGAAAGGAATAACCTTGAAGAATGTTGTTCAAACACCCGTGGTGGTAGTATCTGGCCTTTTCACTGCTTCATATGTTATGAAGACTATTATTTCACAAGAATACTAAACATAGATCCAGGGTCGAATTTCAGTGAGAACTTCCGTGGGGACAATGGTGTCTTTATGCCGAGTGGCTTCTAGTTATCTGTTGAGAATATCTTAAATAATTTATCAGGGGAATTAGCACATGAAACAAAAATAGGTGCTTGGGGTACAACTGTAGATTCGTCTCAAATGATCTACGGTTTGGTCCAGTGCATTCGAGATATATATACTTACCACTGCACAACATGTCTAACTTACGTAATCAACGCAAGATTGACATATTATGGAAGTGAAGGAGTTCAATATTGGAGTCAAAGTTGCATTCATTATGAAAATATATCTTTTATTTAATATGAATGCATTTTCATTAGCTAATGCCGAAGGAAAAGTGAATACACTACCGGAGCAGATCACATCTAGCAATAGTGGGCAGATCAAGCACTCAAACAAAACACCCATAATTTTAGATGTTGTGGGCACCTTGATTCTCTTGTTAATTATATGCGTGTTCGCAACTAGGAGAAGACTGATCTCGGCCATATTCTGAAGAGGATACCCAGGTGATGAACATGTTGAATAAGGCACACTCATCGAACATGATCGACCTATAATATTTACAATAGGAACATTACTCACTGCTTCTCAAAACTTTCATGATGATAACAAGCTAGGACAGGGAGGATTTTACCGCGTATAAAAGGTAACACAAGTGAAGGATGCCTCACTAGTAACTAGTTTGGTCTTGTCTTGTTCACGATGGTCTGAATGTTTTTAGGAGGAATGGGGGTGCCTATATATAGTTCTCGGGCCATCTATATGGTTCTGAGCTAGGAGTCTTATTATTATTGGGTTTCCATAGCTATAGCCGGTTACATGACTGTTTAAAAATGTGCTAAGTTTGGGGCATAAGATTTTGTGGCATATGTGATGGTTTCCTTATCACAGTGCATATAGGGGATATTTCACAGGGTCACTCTAGGCTAAACATTTTGTGATTCTATTGTATAATGCTCCTAGAACACCACTATGTGGCATTTCAGATTGTTATGCTGATTCTGTTCTCCATAGTCATTTTAGGAGCTATTGTTAAAACTTATTTAGCAACACATCCACCTCAACCAAATGCAAAAAAGAGGGAATAGGCTATCTTCACATGACTCTGCCAAGGATTCGAATTCTTCACACTCCTTGAATCAGTCTAGGTTGAAATCCAAAACTCTAAATTTATTATAGATGCATATGTAATTCATATAACATGGGTGAAATCATTTGATAAGGAATGTTGGAGACAAGAATCATCCTACATTAAGTTCAATGGTTAACTTAAGATCATGCATGGGTGGGAGCACAAAACAATATTTTGGAAATACATAAGGAAACTCTAAGAAACTAGGTGTTGAATAAAATCTATCATGCCCCTTTTGTTCATGGTCACCACATAGAAACATTATCATGGTTTTTCAATTTCAAAGTTGAAAATATGTTAAGGATACAACATCATCTAGCCCAAAAAATTGGTACAAATAGACAAACATCGTCTAGCCCAAAAAATTGTGACTTCAAGATTAAATCAAGATGTTATACAGATGCTTGAAACACTGGTATTAAAACCCTCCAAGAGCCTCAACCCAAAATAAAATATAATAACAATTCATGAGGATCATTATGACTCTCCTCCCTTCCTTTTATAGATTCCTTTTGGGGCTTTTCCCTCCTAAATTTAAATTTGAGTAACGTGCATGTTTCCCTCAATTTTCCCCATTTTTTTTTTTTTTATCTAATGTTACATAAATAACATTAAATAATAATTCCCCATTTGAGATTGACTATAGCCTACAGGGTTAGGTAGTACTACGTCCTTCCTTGGGCAATTAATTCAAAGAAGACATTGCATGCCAAGCTAATGCCTCTGTTTTGGAACACCTCGATCCTCTTGCCTACTATGCTTCACCTTTCCAAACATTCCAATATGGTATGATTATTATCACACCTATAAAGAAATGGGAGAAATAATTATTACCTGTCAGCATTGCACCCATGTACAATTTCATAAACAACTAAAATTGATTTAAAAAGAAATTCAAAAACATCCTTTTGGTTGGAAAGTGCATTGCCAAAATCCAAAACTGAGTGCTTGACTGAGTGATAAATTTTTTACGACCATCAGTTGTCCATACCAATGTATAGAACTACATTTATAAGTGCATTTTCATCATCCTTGTGGTAGGTTGGTTTGAACTCCTTGACATATTTGGCCCACATTGTAAACGATGAAAAATTTGATAGCAATAATTCTTCACTTCCCAAGACAACCTTCTAATAAGATTTCAAAATATTTCTTGCAAGGATGCAAAGCATACTTTATTTGTAGTGAATTATGTTAAATTAATCCCTAGCTCAACTCCTTAAAGCTTCTATTGACACGTAGAATTCTGAGCTAAATATTGTTCGTGGATCCTCTGCTCGAATAGTTTAATCATCCCCCTTTGCACCATGTAAAATTGGTCATCTATGTATAAGAATATTATTCTTTGTTCCTCCCATGAAACACCATGTCTATCTTTACATGAAAAATTTGTCTGGAGCCTCTCATTGTTCAGAAATGAGCAACTCCAAAACTGTATAGTGTGCCTCTCATTAAAGCCAAACTGTTGGTATCATCTTGCAACAACTTATAAGATACCACTTTTACATGTCACCATGTCACCATGCATTATCCTGCCTAACTTACTTTAGAAGAGGATAAGGTCCACATAGGAAGTGTGACATCCAATTTTCCAATCTAGCTATGGTCAACAAAGGAATTCTTTAAGACCATGAACTCATGATCTGTGTCAACATGTACATGGATAGATCTAACAACCAACTAGGACTAATATCCTTTCTGACTGGTAGTAGTGTGCTTTTCCAAGCTGCCACAAATAAGCCATGTATCCAGGAATATATGTGTTTTTTAGATGCTAAATAGAGAAGGTGATTTGTTGATTCAAGTTTCAACTAAAAATGTGCCACCACTGCTAAATGAATGGGATGAAAATTAAGGGTGTGAAATGTGAATTATGCCTCACTCTGCTAATTTTCATGTCATCACCGCCGAACCTTAAACAAACTAGGCATCAACTCCATTATTGCATTCATTTGGAGAATTTGTTAAAAATTACATGGAGGAGTACAAGAAACTAGGTTACTAAGTTGTAGCTTAAATAGGCACATTAATATCAATTAGAGAATAAGACCTTCTATAGTCTTCCCCAACAATAACGTTCAAACCTCACATTGGCCTTCTTTCGTAATCTAATGGAGGTAAATTGGAAGAACATTACTAAAAGGATATAACAACATCTGAGCGCTCGTACAAGACACATTCAATAAAATACTAATAATAGACTGGCTAGAGGTATTTGTTGCAACTTGCAATGGAGAATCCCCTCAATTCAAAACTACATCCGTCCTTTGTGTAGCTTCTTAAATATTTGGTAAGAGTTGTAGAAATATCAGCATAGAAGCGAATATGATTGTAGTAAACCATATTCACATATGTTATCGAGGAAAATAGAGGGGAATAAATAAATTTCTTAGTGCCAAGATATGTTATGTCAACGAAAATTTTTGAATGCCTCCTGATCTTTTACCCCTAAATTATCAATTACCATAAAAAACTTCCGATATACATTGATATGACATCGTGGGTTATTGTAAAATCTCGTTTAACACTTGGAGTAGCACTGACCTCTGTAGAGTGCCCATCTACGATGGTTTCTGCTATAAAGATATTAGACTGAAGCTCAGCTCTAATGATTTCTTCATAGATATCCTCTCCCTGGTCAAGGGCTTTCACATTGGAACAAGATAAGAGGATACTTTCAAATCTTATCACATTTAGCTTCCTACCCAAAAATTCTATTTTTTGCAAGAAGCTCAGAGATTTTCCATCCTACCAATTATGTGTATACCATGCCAAAGTTTCAAACCAAAAATTACATATAATCGAGAAATTTCTTTGTATAAAATTTAAAGCTAATTAAGCATTGGCGAGCAGCACATATAACATTTACATAGTGTATGTATGACATGATTACCATAAAAGCACCATCATGATTAGGAAAAGAAAAGTGGAGTCAGTGGCAAAGCCTAGTGAAACAAAATCCCAAGATTCTTTCTTACCAAGCACCCAGGAAAGCCCATTCATGGTTGGGATACGTGGGGCTAGCCATCTCTGCAAACAAAAAATAAATTTGTAACCATAATAGTGATGGTAGTTGATGAATGAGCCAAATTCATGGCTATAATAATTGGGGAAACCAAAATAAAACTTGAGCCTACTTTCTGACTTTTATATTTTTGGTTTTAAAGTTGCCCTTATGTACTTTGGATTGGCACCTTTTATATCTCTGTGATTTCACATTTCAATGATGAATGGCATTAGTATGCCTAGTTTTGTGAATGGAGGTATGAAAGAAAAGGATTAAAACTTTGTGAGAAGCCTTAAGCCACAACCATATGTTGGATTCTATGCATTATTTCCATCAAAGAAAAAAATATATTTTCCAAAACTCAAAAAGATACGATTGATCAGTAGAAACTTTCTGTAGAAAAAGAAAGGGGCATAAAATAAATCACGAGTATCACCCATTAGAAAACAAAAGGAATTCTCTACCAGACCTGGCTGTAGACCAGGTTGCAATAACATGCTCTCTACTTTGTTAGGTTCTGCACCCAACTCTTGAACTTGTTCTGTTTGTTGCATATCATCTTTCAAGGAAACATCTAATATATTCACATGTTTTGAAGCCTCCTTGTAATAACATATTCATAGAATATAAAACATGTGCATAATTCAGTATAAAGGCGCAGACAATGGCAACATCATATTTGATCATTTAGTATAAAGGTGTAGACCATGACAACACTATCTTTGATCCTGAGGTATTGAATTCCAAATTGTATCACACTTGTTCATTTCTCGCTCTATAGAAAATTCCCATTGCATAAGATGAAGGTTAAATATCGATGTTACACAAACCATCTCAAGTTCAGGATACTTTATTTTACTAGCATGCTGCTATCCAGACTCTAAAGCACGTATTGCACCTTAAAAATCCCCTTTAGTTGTCAAGGCATTTGCAAGCTGTAAGGTGAAGTTGCAAGGCCATAATTTTTATGACTCCCCTTCTCTAGTAGTGCTTGCTAACTCCAAGCCCAGCCCTTTTTTAATGTTACCCATTTTTCACAGGGTCACTCTCAGCTAAAAATTCTATGAATATGTTGTATAATTCTCCCGGAACACCACTATGTGGTCGTTCATATTATTATCCTGATTATGTCCGCCATAGTCATTTAAGGAGATATTGTTAAAACCCATTTAGTAGCACATTCACCTCAACCAGATGAAAAAGAAATGGAATAGGCTATCTTCACACAACCCTGCCAAGGATTCAGATTCTTCACACTCCCTGAATCAGTCTAGGTTGAAATCCAAAACTCAACATTTATTATAGATGCATATGTAATTCATATAACATGGGTGAATTCATTTGATAAGGAACCTTGGAGATAGGAATAATCTTGCATTGAGTTCAATGGTTAACTTGAGATCATGCATGGGTGGGAGACTAAAAAAATATTTTGGAAATGCATAAGTAAACTCTAAAAAACTAGGTGTTGAATCAAATATATCATGCCCCTTTTGGTCATGGTCACCACATAGAAACATTATCATGGTTTTTTTTCAATTGCAAAGTTGAAAATAGGTTAAGGATACAACCCTTTTGGTCCCAACCATAATATTCTTCTAACGCAAGTCATTAAGTAGGTGAAGAAACTTGTAATTGATAGATTAATGGTATTGGAGCTAGGTTGTTTTTACTTTATTTTATAACTCCACAATATTTCCTAGCTGATTTCTTTTATGTATTGTACAAAAGAGCTTCTACACCTTTTCAATATCTATCATCTGAAGATTGAGATAGGAACATTTCATACTCGATAGGTCACTCAAAACACCTAGGTGAGTGTAGCCATACAATATCACCTCACTGACCTCATTCTTTTGGGTGATTATATCTCGTTTATTTGAAGAAAATCACATCCAAACAATTGGGGGAATTAGGTGATAGAATTTGTTTAAAGTTGAGGTAAGTCACCTACGACCACTATTACACCAAAATGCTTATATAAGACATTTATTTAAGGCAAAATTATCATTTTGTCTTAATTATTTATTTTATATTAAATTATTATTTTTATATTTAAATAATTTTAAATTAAAAATTGGAGTTGACATTTTGAATGCTTTTGGAGAAAACAAACAGCCTTGATTTCTTGGTTGTTCACATGATGGGATTGACTACCCCTTTGCCCTTTATTTGTCATTGTTTTTCCATGGCTGCTGAGGGTTTTGTTGCACCATGCTAGGGTTTTGCTTATATGGAAAGGTGATTACGGTTTTCTCACAGTGAATGGACACCATTCCTTCCTATGGTGGAACCCCAATCTGCACAAGTAAGCATTTTTATCATTTCTTTCAGATTCTTCTCTATTTAAAAGAGGTTGGGAATATTTGAAGGTTTAAATATAGAAAATTTGATACATCAACCATATTAAGGAAACAAGGGAATGAGCTGCATAATGAAAAAAATATAGATTAAAAAGAGGATAATAAAATAGATCAAATTCCACTTAGCAGCAAGAACAAGAAGCACATAGCTTCATAAATGTCCAATCTTGACTATTTTGTTAAAATGGTGGCCTTGGGTTATATTTTAAAGGTGGTCAATATTATAAATTTCATTTAACCACTCTTTTTTCATGGATAGGGTCATATTACATAGGACATTGACTAATATAAATTATTTAATTGTTTGGACCAAGGATCCACAAGGATAAAACAACCTATTGTTGGCTCTAGCTCCCTTCACACAGTCTAATTCCTAGGATTTCCTAGTCTATAAATTCTTACAATTATCTCAATGTACTAGCCCTCTCCCATCAAGTTTGACAACCCAAGGAATGGGATCGCTATATTTTTCATGTATTCCCTCAGGTTATCCCACTTCCCTCGAGTGCTCTATCGTTGACCGGCCAGGAAATTTCAGAGTTGGGACTTTATGGATTATCAACTGTAATTAATTTTATTCATTGAAAATAATTTCCCTTTCACATTGTGATAATTTCCACATAGTTTCATGAAAAGTATTTCCATAATTCTATTTTAGCATTAATACAACAGCTTAATCATTGAGAGAGAAATCTCATAGAAGAATGGATGTCAAAATCTCTTTTTCATGCTCAAAAATCATGGATTACATTTGCATGCGTATGAGATACCATGTGCTTTTATAAGAAGTACATGTCTCTCTCTTAACCACCAATTCCAAATTTCCAAGTTTAATAAAACTTAGGATAAACATAAAGCAAGTTTTAATAAGGTTAGGGTTAAAGAACCGATGAGAGCAATAAAATGGTAAAATACAGAATAATTGAGTAGCCCCCTTTTGTTACCTTATTGTGGGATCATAGCCTGCCCCTTGTTTTTCCTTTATCCTTCTACAATCTGTGATATGTTAGTAATATGATTCAATGTACCAATTTACATATTCCATTGTTTGGCCTTTCAGCCATTTATCATGTAGACATATACATTACTGTTCTAGGTATCAAAAGTGTGAGTATTGCATAGATAACATTATCACTTAACTCCACTTGCATGTGTCCTTTTGATCTTGAAACATGATGGATATCTCATAGTTGAATGTCATGTGCTTTGATCCTCCATTGTCTACATGTTGATCAACAATAAAGTGGTACTGGTTGAGAAACAAGAAATTATGGAGAAGGATGTCTCTAGCTTGCATGCCAACTCGTCCATTTCATCTTCAACACTCATCTCAAACTACTTTTGTAGTCGCTTCCCTTTTTTGTATATTTTCTTGCATAATGTCCCTTCTTACAACATTTGAAACATCCCACATGAATCATAGCCTGCTACTCAGAATGAGATGAACAAACCTATTTTTCCTTGGCCTTCTTGGGTGCTCCTTTAGTCATCCTCCCAATGAGTGGAATATTTTGAGTCTCTTCCACTCTTACTGACGAATTCTCCACCTGGACAAAGTCATCCCGCAATGTTTCAAAAGTGGAAAACTTCACACATTCCCATTTTCCTTTCACAAATGGAAGTCAAGATATTTAGAATCAATTTACAGCTATCTGAACCAACTCATATACATAAACATTGTTTATTATGTTTGTAAGTTAATCTCTCAACTTGGTGATCTTCATTGGATATCTTTCCTTAGTATTACTATTGCTCATGTGGTTACTAATGAGGATTTTCTTCAAAAGAATTTAGTGGGATATGTTCAAATTCCACACTTTGAAACAGAGTGACTAAGGCATGATACAAGTTATTCCCTGACTTCTTCTATGTGATGTGAGGGATCAAGCGGTCATTGAATGAATGAAGGAAAATTTGATTCTTTTTGGCCACCTTCTTATTGTGCTCAACCAAACTAACAAATGGGCATCCCACCCTTGAACCTAGTACATGTCCAAGTGCCTATATTGGGCAAAAATTAGCTTCAAGCATGAAAACAAGGGCATTGCGCACATTCAAAGCTTTTGAAAGCTTTGTCTCACAAAAAAAAATCCCATCCATATGTGGATTTGCTAAGATATTTCATATGTATAGCTTTGATACCAGGTCAGGTTTCTACACCATGTTTCAGATCTTTACCCAAAGAATGAATTTTACAGCTCCTAAAGCATCACAATTTAGAATATAGAATGAACCTATGAAAAATTTAGATGAGTATATACTAAAATGCCATAAGGAAATATTTAGGAGTGCAAAGACTTCATTTCATGAGCCAATTTAAAACAGAAGATAAATAATATCTACTTGACATAAAATCTGCAATTTGAAAATTATGACAGCAAGCTATGCCAACTAAATAGGGTCTGATATACATCATGCAACAATAAAAAAAATTCTAGATGGCAAGGATAGGCTCCAACAAAAATCACATTTTTTTTTATATTACTCTTAAATAAAGTATCATAATAGTTTTTCATCATGCTCAAGCTCTACACATCTGAAAGATACAACACATACAACTCTCTTGTCTAAAATATTAATGTGCCCTCCATCCTTTTATAAGCCAAGAGGAGGGGGTGACAAACTGGCCAATAATGGGCTCAAGGAGTCCACCATTCTTGGCTAATTAAATCCCTCATGGAGTGTAACTCCCAAAGTAAATTCAACCACCTTCTTAGCAATAAATGCTCCTTGGTAAGTGCAGTCCTACACAACAATTGTAACTTCCAAGCATAAATGAGCCAGAGAGGGATGTATGCCCCACAATATTACAAGAGAAGATTCTCTATGGTATGTGTGCTACTTCATGAATGCAAAATAATAATCCCTAAAAATCCAAAAGGAGGGCCCATAAATAAAATCGAACTCGTGAGGACCAACCTTATAAGTGTGCCATCTCTCTCCAATTTATGTTGTTGTTTCCCAACGTGGAAATGATCTCATGCTAACTTAAATCAAAATATCAAAACATGCAATTAGAAAGTGGATATGGGAATAAATTTTTTCTATAAAATAATCGTCAATGATGCATGGTGACAACTGTAACCTTTGTCACATTTCTCTTACAAAATGCATTCCACATACCTCCAATATATAGATTTAAATTACAACTGATAGAAAAGGTAAGCAAGGTAGTTGGGAGAATAAAAAAAATTAAGAGTTCCCAGAAGATAATTACATATCGATAAATAAGTTTGACTACATGTGATTATATCATTATTCACATGTGGATAAATACATGTGATTATTCACATGTGCATAAATTCATGTGACTACATATATAGAACCATGCTATGTGTACCTAATGGATGAGTAAAAATTACACGCAATAGACACACATGTCTAAAGATATGTCCTAACAATATATATCCCTCATCAAATTCTTAGCACGAAGATAGTCCAACACCTTTGTTCTCTTCATCTCTCTCCAAAGGCGTCAAATTATCTTCCCTTGAAGATGGCTGAGTGAGTTATGCATTGAGATCAAGCTCGCCAGTGGAAAATCCTTGGTTGCAGCAGGAGTTAACAAGAGGGAAATCCTTTTAACTCATAGGATTGGTTTGTTGCTTTCATGAATCAGCATGAACATTCAATACTGGATAATTTTCCCCATAGCTGTAACAAAGTCTCTCTAACAAAAGAAATTTGGCTGAAATCCATTAGATGAAATCTTTTACATGGAGTGGGAGGAAATGGAAGCTCAAAAACGCACAAGTTTTTAACAAAAAACCATCAGTCTCGTGGAATTTATTGTTTATGTTATCAAAATCATGGATTGTAGCCAAAAAAAGGATGAAGACTTTAAAATTAAAGTTCTGAGTAGTTTGGAAATGTTTTTTGATGACGTGTACAAGTGTTGCCCTGGAAAAAGAGCTTATATGAAAGCCTAAGGAGCTATACAAAAATTTCACACTTCATCAGCCACTCAAGCATAAAAAATCAAAGGTTTTGACATCTACTTGGATGAAATTGTGAATGGAACCAACTCTGTATTTGGATATTCTGATGTCTTGTTAAGGAGAGTTTCTGTAGTTTTGTTTTTGGATAGTACAAAGTATTGGAAAAAAAATTTTATGCTCTGTAGGAAGTATTATAAAACTCACATGCTCTGATCCTAGAGTTCTTGTAAAAAAATTTTCGATAGTAATTCGGGTTATATAGGGTCTATGCTACAACTTACAAGTGAATACCTCTATTTGGCAGAAACTATCCTGCTATTTGGTTGTAATTCTATCTCTTCATTAGAATATATCTTAAATATACAATATTTTTTTTCTCTTATATAGGGGTCAACCTATATCTTTCTTTTATAGAATTTTATAGAAATCCAATATGCAATGAACTCATTGGTGTTGGTTATTTTTTCTAATTTTCCACATTAGATTGAGTTCTATGAAGATTTTGATGGATGGTTTCACAAAATATTGGAGTTAAATTTTGATTTATATGCTACTTTTCTTTTCCATCACTCAGAAAGGCACTTTATACATTTTAGAACCATGTTTAATTTTTCATATCTTCATTAGTACTCTATAGAATAGTTTAGACAATTGTTCTAACTATTATTCATTGGCTTCTGTCCAAACTATTTCCTCTTATGCCCCCAGGTGGGCCAGGTATGGGCTATTATATTTAAGTAAATTGTAGTAAGAATGTTTGAGATGAATATTCTTTAACTTAATCATGATCACAACGAAACAAATCAACTTGATGGTAAGTCGAAAAAGGTTCCATATTTGAAGTGTCCAAGGAGAATTGCATGTTGATTTTTGCATATCTAGTTTATTAGTTAGATTTGGATTTATCTTCTTCTTTTATTGACTATCACACACTAAGGTGTTGTATAAATGCTAGAAACATGTTTCATTTTTCATGTCCTTTTTGGTACTCCATAGAGTAGACTATTGTCAAACTACTATTCTATCACTTCTATCAAAAAGGGTTCCTATTATGTCCTAACGTGAGTAAAATATGGACTTTTATATTTAAGTAAAATTTAATAATAATGCTTGAGATGAATTTTATTTAAATTAATGATCACACTGACGTAAATCTACTTGATGATAAGTGGAAAATGTTTCCATATTTGATGTCCAAGTAGAATTTCTTGCAAATTTCAACATTTATAGTGTATTAGTGAAGCAGTCTGTAGCCTGTGACACCAAATCCCCATGCCCAACATAAGAAATGTTCGTGGAATATACATTAATGAAATATTGCAATTGGAAAACCTTTGTAATGTTGATGTACATTTCATGAGTGTAAAATCGAGTGGGGTATTTTCAAGTTTGAGCCAATGATTTCCCCCGCAAACTGAGCCTGAATACAATTTTACCACCAATAAAGAGCATTTTCAACACTACATTGAACTTAATAATGGCTCGACATGCCTTCACAATTTCCTCCATGAGCATATAATGAAGATTGAAAACCTGGTCATGACCCCTTTTTCTCTAATGATGGCAGTCTGGTTAGGGAAAAAACATCTTCAACTAAACCAAAATATGTCTCCAAGACAAATCAACTATATATTTTCACTGCTATACTCCATTTAATGGTTTCGTCAAAAATTTTGAATACATCATAATAGTTTGTATTTTTTGTTTATCTTCAACCCATGCATGTCCAATGTTCCATATTGCTGAGAACAATTGTAGGTCCACTAACATTTACCATCACATCTAACACCATCAGTTTTGTAATATTATGTAACTTTCTAGGCAATACCCCACTCAATCCCTACAGATACTGAGGTATACTCCCATTTTCCCTCTCCAGTCATTGTTTTAGTCAAGGCTAAAAATATTCATAAAAATATAAATTGTCTCAAAATAAATGGCTTCTTTTATTGGTCAACATAACTGTAAACTGCAGATATTTATAGATGATAGGGCATATTATCTACCTATAGAAGAGAAGCTCTACATTAAATAGGGAAGTATTCCTCTGGTCCTATAATATGCTAGAGCTTTAAATATAATAATATATAGACACAAGGAACATTCAAAGGTACGCAGTGTAGCAATTTTTCCCCAAAAGTCATAGAAATAACTTCCTCTTGTTGATTTTTTCTTTGACATGTACATTACTTTGCAGTTGGCTAACACTACCTATTCCATATTGGTGCAGGATACAAACCTTCATAGCACCAATATACATTTAGAAGTCTTGATTTATTCATTGGATCATATGCATATTTTACACATAATAGTTAACTTAGTTCATATAGATTACAATCTCAAACTTGTTCTAAGACTTCTTATAAAATGGAATAAACATATTCTACTTGTATGTTTGGTACTTCCCAACACTTCATTTACACCTCCACCCGATTTTCATAATTTCCATAAATATTAGGTAGACACTTGCAACTTCCATGTTATTTTTCTTGTTTAGTAAATATTTTCCAAGACTTTACAAATTTTTATAATTTCTCAAAAGTTGTATAAATCAGAATTTATAAAGTTTCAAGGTTTAATTTTTTAATGTCTAGTTCTTTAAAGGGTGCTAGCTCAATGGAAGGGCACATGCTTTACAAGAAGGATTTTGGTGGTTTGATTCCATCATGCCCTGATATTCATATGGAATGGTGACAAAGGCTCTTTTAACTATCACCAATGAACTTATGGTGACATTTTTCAACCCTCACCAATGAGCTTATGGTGACATTTTTTTGACCCTCACCAAATATGAAATGGTGAGGGTCGATGAGCATCGCCATATCTATGCACCAATAGTAATGACCATGAAAGGTTCATCACAAAAAAATGTTGTTGTTCATATGAAATGGTGATGGTCACTATCCGTCATTATAATCAATAATTGTGACGGACCTTGAATGTTACCACAACACATGCTTTCGGCGACGCCACCATTGGGTGACATTCAGTTTTTTGGTGACAGAGGCTATTGTCTATCACCATTGATCATATGAAATGGTGAGTGTCATTATCTATAATTATAAATCATTATTGGTGATGAACCTTGAATTTCACCATAACAACTATACTTTCGGTGACACCACCTTTGGCGATGTTCAATTTTGGTGACAAAGACTCCTTTTACCATCACCATTCAAATTATGGTGACATTTTTTTCCCCTCACCAATGTCCTTTTTTCTTTTAGTGTGATTATCTCTGGTTAGGTGTTCTTTCTGTAAATGCAACCAAAATTGATCGCTCACCTGGAGCTTGTGTGGCAATCGATGTTGATCTTATCACTGCTTGTACTTGGCATTGGATTTTTCGAACATGTTGTGGACTTGCTAGATGCGTTCAATAAAATTGGTTTCTTTATTAGTCCCAGATAGTACTTATTTGGATCCTATTTGTGTGGTCGCATGAGGTATGGCAACATCATGCATCGGTGCGCCTGGGGTCAGATTTGTTATCATTAAACTAAGTTTGATGGGCTTCTCAACAGCCAATTTAGTGTAAGTATTTCAAGCCACTTATGGATGGAACTTAACCCTTCCAACCTAAGGTGGCTATGTCAATAAAATGTATAATATTCCATAAACAATTCTTAGAACAAATATGGCTAACTCTTGAGTGTGTTTTTAATGGTTTTTAGTAGGTGAAGGATGCGAATTAAGAGCTACCATTGGACACAGAGTTAGATTGAACCTCAATTACCTAGAAAACATATTTCATGGACATTAAGGCATGTGTCCTCTCATCCAGAAAACATAACTTGAACAGTGAAACAAATTCATAAATGAAGTTGGAGCATGTTTAACCATGAATTTCAAGTGATTACACATAAATAAAAATAAATGAAAATTAAGAAGGTAGATAAGATAAAAACACATAAGAGTACATAAATAATCTTAGATATGAGAGAATCTTTATGCAAGTGTATTTTACTGACTGAAAAATATTACAAAAGTAGCATATGGCATAACATCGATCAACCTTGTCTAATTTTCTCATCTCCCTATTTATAGAATTATACACCTTTACATGTAGTCTGCCACCTGGGCTAGACCTTCGAAAATGTTGAAGACACCTTATCCAAAAAGGAATAGGTTACAAGCAGATAATATAGAGACATTTCTATTTACAAACAATTTAAAGCATAATGGGACACTTACACCATTTACTTCACTAGCAGCTTTTAAATTATCCATACATGATGATTTTTATCAAAAAATACAGCTTTCCTGAGGTGGAAATGACCATGAATAAGTAATAAACCACCACATTGAAATCTAGGGTCTGCTTCTCAGATTTTTAGTATGTGTTTTTGTGCTTGATGATGTGTCAAGAATGATGAGCTAACAACCCAATCACCTTTCTTGCTGACTGTTCTCACCAACTGGAGTCTCCATTAATATACTTTAACATATCCATATGACTAATGTGCTCCAAAAAAACATTTAATTCTTCAAAAACATCAAAATTTACCCTTGCTGCAAAAACAAAGCTCTTTAGGCAAGTCCGTAGTGAAGAGTTTGTAGCGTTATTCACTTGGAAACTTCTGTAAACATTTTGATTTATTTTCTCATTAGGGGTTCTTCAGTAAGCCAAAATACTTAAATACATGCCCTGACTTACTCTTCTTATGAAAAAATTTGAAAATTCCAACATAAAATCATCTTCAATGAGTTCATAGCAAAAAATCGGCTTTAAGCCTGGAGTACGCTGTGAGATTGCTTGATATTTTCTAGATTTTGAAATTTTCGCTTCTTTCCTCCAAAAATTGTCCATAGTTGTGTGAAATTATGAGAGGAAGCATCATAAGGAAAAATTGGCTTAAAACATGTCTTACCCTCCTCAAGAGGCAGTAGGCTCACCCACCACTATCATTTTCAAGCCTTTCTTCTTTAGCTCTGTCTACACCATTTCCATTTGAATGTGTAGCTCTTTAGCTTGATTTTTCATCTTTCTCCTCTCTGTATGCAGCCACCTATTTCTCTTCATGGTGCGATTCATCATTTTATGCAAGGGTAGTGTTCTTTTAAGCATTTTCTTAGACCTCTATACATCTTCATCATAAAATTTATTTTCTTGCTGACATATTTCTTAAAATCCTTCCTTTATTAATTGAAATCCTCCTACTCCAACTTGGTTTCTAAGACCTCATCTCTTGCTTCTTTAAGATTTTCTTTAAGAAGGACCACTTCAGATTTCTCTTGGATTTTCTCTTTTCCTTTATGTGACTTGGTGATTTCTGCTTCAGTTGGGAATAATTCAATAATATCTTCCACCATGGGTTGCTTCCTCTTTTTTGTATCCTTATGCTTATTATCAGACTTAACACCCTTTGAGACTTGTAACCTAGTAAAATGTTTTCTAGGCTTGAAGACAAAACCTGAATCCTGAGTGGAGAAATCAGTATGTTTTGAAGTGAGGCCCTTTTTTTAGGGGTTTATTCAATCTTAATAGCCTGTAGAATGTCTTCAAGTTTACCCTTTCCTTCTGTCTGACTCTTGGTAATTCTCCCATTGTTCCTTGTGTCAGATTTGAGTTGGTTTCTTGTAGCTGTTGGTTGAGGTGCCATTGTTTCCTGCAAATGTCTGATTTCCACTGCCATGGTTTCTACTATAGGCTGCACTTCTTCTTTAGGTCCAAACTCTACTTTAGCTATGGGATCTTTATCCTTTTTGAGAGTGCTTGTCTTTGAATTGGGTGTCTTATTTGGAGTACACACATCCACATCATAACGAATTAAAACAAAAAGGTATCCAAGTCCCAATTCAATTTCTTGAAGTATTCCATTACTAACAACTTAATTAAGCCATGATGAAATATAGATGTCTCACCACTCTTAGGTTTGGCTTGCACTTTTTTAGACATATTTCCTAAGATTTTGAAAAGGAAAAATGGAAGGTCTAGGATCTGTTTACCTATGAAGTGGAGTAAGAGCCTAAAATGATACTAGTAGATCATGTGGAATCTACCCTCACATGTGAAATATTTTTTGATTACCATCATCAGGTTCGGTTAATTCTCCTTAAGGTAGCTCCTAGGTATTCCTGAGGTCATATCCACTCCTACATGCTCTTGATTCATAAATTCATCACAATTATATAGTTTAAACTTGGTGGCCTTGAACAATTATTCTCCTAACCTCAGACTTTCTGATGCTTGAGAAATAGTCTCAAGGGAAACTATAAAACTTAGTATGCCAACCTTTGAATTTGTGCCAAAAAAGTTGACAACAAAATATTTGGAGACTTGAGCATGATACTCCTGCAGCTTTTGATAGAATCTCATGCAGCCATCATTAGTGAAGTCTTCTAAAAGACTTGGATCCTCCATAACCAGTTTAAGGTCCATAGGCCCATATCTAACTATTAAAACTCTTTTTTTTGTCTTCTTATGTGCATCCATATCATCCAAAACAATGCTTCCATGCTTGAACTCTTGACACTTGCAAAAAATGTATATGACAACAAGCTACTTGTTGAAAAAGGTGGAAACTAACCTAAGAGAACATCTAGAGAAAAGATAAAAGTGAAAAATGTTGGCAATAGATAACTAAGCTCACAAGGATGAAAAGGTAAATGATGTAGCTCGAATAGATGAAGGATAAATTAGGAAAAGAAAGCGGGAGGGGAAAAAATAATGATGGTGGTGTGATGATGGCCAAGCATGCAATACATCAAATAATGAGTGATATAAGGTATGCACATGATAAAAAAATGAATCCTAGCAACTAAAAAAATGACAGCTCATCAATCCCCATACCACTTGCAGAAAAAAATGAGTTCGTAGCGAATTTAGTTAGAAGAATGACAGATTCGCTACAGAACTGTCAGGTGAGTCCGTAGTGAAAACAATGTATTTTGCACAAAAAATGTTGCGGACTCGGTAAAATGTGACAAGTGTAAAAAATTCCTTAATTAATGTCATGCATTCAAATTTTTAAATTTTACCAATGAAAATACCTTAGTCACATGACTAATAACCAGTTAAACCCGTTAGGACTATACACCAAACATGAAATTTGATCACCTTCATGACTTTATTTGACCAAAAAAACTTGACCTAGCTCAAAATGACACTCCTAATAAACCTAAATGTTATTAAATATAACAATATAAATGGACTTCTTGAACTAATAGTGTAGAGGAACCTGTGTGGGTGAGGAGAAAATATCCTTGTATTCCTCCATGAATTTGTCAATCTAATGTTGTCGTGTAGGGGAGCCCTATTTGGAGGCTGTGGCCACAATATTCTTCTTGCCCTGTGGGAAATTTGTAATGAAAATGAATTTCCTGGTCTGGGAAATAATCTTACTGCATTTCCTTACAGTAATCAAGGATATGGCGGGAGGCGATTCTATCTCTAGTATCATGTAAAACTTATTTCCCAAAGTAATAATAACAACACAACGCCTAGACTCATACACAACATATCACTTCCATAATTATGGTTGGCCTAATAATACATTAGACACGTCAAGAGGAGAAACATCACATAATACCTCATTCGTGAATGATTTGATGTTGTACAGAAGGCAGCACTATTTACAGATGCAGATATCTCTTCCTCGGTGAAGCCACCCAATGGTATAGGTTTGTGGGTGTGTTGTTATTGGTAGGTCGAGATTATTCACAATCTCTATTGAAATGAGGTTCTTCTGGCTTCCAGTATCAACAAGTAATTTTATTGGAGAACCTTTCACCCACATTTTGGAATGGAAGAGGCACTCCCCCTCCTCTTGATCTTCGAGTTCCTCCTTCTAGATCTTGGAAGTGGAAACGGTGGCGCTAGGTTACACATCAATGGTTTGCTTCCATCTCATTCCCCTTATTTTATTCTCACTCAACCACAACATGCATATGATATAGATGCCTTCGGTTCGACCACTAGTAACTATTTGGTCCGACACTCGCTTGTGTTGTGATTGGGGCTATTATGAAATTCACACCACTTCCTCATGTCCACCTTTGGCTTTGTGGTGTCATTCTGAGTCACCCTGCTTGGGATTTGCCCCTTTTTTTTCAATTTTAGGGTTCCTTTCCCTAGCTTCGGATTCATAGATCCAAAGTATTACTTCTTCTGCTTAAATTTTTTCTCAATATTATTGGCATATCAATATTCAGCACCAACTGAGGTAATGAAGAGGAACTCCATTTCCTCCTGAATGTAGATGTGCTAATAGCTACATTACTTGAGCACCAAATGTCTCTCTGAATATGTAATACCCAACTTTGTGTGCAGGGTATGGAACAAATTCGTTAGCTCGTTCACATCTTGATACCTTTGTTGCCACAACATGGTCCATTGGATTTACTTGTCCTCGTAGCTCCCCATGGGGTAATATTGTTCCTTGATTCTGTCTCAGAATGAATTCCAAGTGGGTGCGACTGAGAATAGAGAGTGTTCCCTCACTTCCTTTTTCTCACAATAGGTTTCCCACCAGTATTTGACACGGGGGGTGGCCTTGAGGAGTTCAAAGGTAATATTTTCTCGGTCAGAGAATCCATGGACCGAGAAATACGCTTACTACAAATTCAACCATCTATGTACAACGTCTACATATATCTAGCGTTCAAATACAATAATGTAAAATTCTACCTCTACCTTGGAGGGAGTGGCACCTCTAGAGTGGCTGCTAGATGTAGATTTTTCATAGGTGGGTAGTTGTTGAAGGATCTAGGAAAATCTATCCATCGTCGCGTTCCTTTTTTTATCGAGGGCCTCCTCAAGAAATATTTTGATAGAATATCCTCCACCCTCATAATTATTTTCTTCCACCACGGGAGGTCATCCGAGTTTGTGAGGCTGATCTTGCAAGGGTTCAATCATATCGATCCCTAACTCCTTATACCTCGACCTCATTGGGGACATGGAAAGAAAAACATAGAAAGAGCAGACCGCTATGATACCACTGATCCACATTTATGCATGAACACAACATAACAAAAATATAGCCATAAATACAAAGATGCAGTGGAAATATAAATTCATTTCATTAATATCAAATGACTGAAATATGGTTACAGACAGAATGAAAATAAACTAGCTAGGTCACTATTAGCTTATCTTTGAGAAGAGATGTGTATTATACAAGCCTCTAAACTCTATTACAATGAGGCTCGAAGGCCTATTTATTATTGAGAAACAATGGATACCCTAAAAATCCAAAAATATAACCCTAGGAGATGAAACTCTAGATTATAAGCCCTTTCAGGGTAAATTGGTAAATCAATTTCTCCGGGTCGTAACTTTGGCATATTATCTTTGTTTGACGCAAATGAAACCTCATTAGAAAATTCTATCCTAGGACTAAAACTGATAAGAGAAAATATAGTTTCACTGAATCATTTTCAGTAAAACACTCATGCCCAAAAAACATAAATTAGATCCTCAAAACGATGCTAGAAGTTGAGGACCTGAAAAAACTATTAAAAATAGTAAATTGGGCTACAACTACGAAAACTGAAAAATTAAAAGAAAAAATGGTGGGGGTCCAAGTGGAATAGGAAAGTCACCACTAATATCCACCTTGATCAGTACTGCACTATAGGAAGATCTAGGTTCACCATTAGATGGCAGTTTACAAATAGGGATGGTGTCATTGTGAAAGGGATTGTTCATACATTACACTACCATTACAATTTTGTGATGGTTGTCACATTTGTGTTTAAGGTTTTCGTTTTTCCATATTGAAAGCGATGAACTCCCTCAATAGAGTTCCATGTAATCTACCTGTGATGTGAC
The DNA here is from genome assembly GCA_034641835.2 of Pinus albicaulis. NCBI lineage: Eukaryota > Viridiplantae > Streptophyta > Pinopsida > Pinales > Pinaceae > Pinus > Pinus albicaulis. The sequence continues at coordinate 1,215,949,673 of CM076578.1, forward strand.
ATGGATATTAGTGCATCAACATAGGAAAAGGTCTAAGTTCTCTTTAATTGATGTGATATGCATACATCTAATGCATTCTACATAATGTTTTTAAATTGATCAATTAAAGTGAAATATTTTAATACTTTAAAGAGATTGAGCTGCTATCTAGAATTGGAGCCTCTCTTTCCTTAGGGATCCAGGTTAATTGGGAAGAAGGAACCATGTGCTAACAAAAGGAAATAAAAAACAAAATTTTAAACAAAAAATGGTAGATTGTCCCTATTTTGTGTCTCTCTCATCACAATGCCTCGGAAACCAAAAGCATAACATAGTTATTTTGCATCAATTTCACCCCTATTACAAATAGTCTTATTCAATTTCACTGAAATGTCAAAAGGAATGTTACATATCCCTAAGAAGAGTTATGCTTCTACATAGTTTGTCCGACAATGTCTACTCGAAACGTTTCTTTGCAACCATATATTATTTCAGCAACTTTATGCCATCAACAACAACATCAAAAATAATTTCAATGTCAATATTACATAGTTGTGATCAATAAAATTTCATTCAAAATCTTTCACATTTTTTCAAAATTGAAATAGTGTTAAAAAAACCAAAGTATTAATTGTATACTTGCGAACCACAAACATTAGGAGTAAGAAAAAAAAATCAAAATGAAAGAAAATATCTCTAAAACCTTATTAGAAGATGATTTGTGTATAATTTTAGAGAATTTTCCACACCATTTCTTGGAAGAATGATGCATGACTATCCTTTCCCATAGGGAGATTTAGAGAAATAAAATTAATGAATTCGAAGGGTTACTAGTGGAGTGGGTTATTGATACTCAACAAGGTTTAACACTTCACTACTAATTAAAACAATGATATTTATAGGTTATTTTCCAATGGAACTATCGCTAAACAATTGTATTAATTTAAATAATAATTAACATCAAAATACTGTAATACAACATTTTGAAATGGATTAAATTATGTAATATATAAATTATATAAATGTTAAAATTTTGTAGGAATTTAACATTAACATTAAATTTATCAGAAGAATGTACTTACTAACAATTAAAACTGATTACATTCGTTTATCTACAAGTTTTAAAAATGTATACAAAAAATAGACATATAAAAACTTTTGAAATGAAAATTTATTTATAATTAAGAAATTTATTAATAATTAAAATGGATCAATAAAAATAAATTCAAATATTTCAAATGAAAATTTTTGATTATGAGAGATCGATGAAACAACAAGTTCTTGCAAAATTTTGTGTAAACAGTTTCACTTGGGAGTAATAGGAAAGTGGATTTTATCTCAAAGTGAGTTGAATGCAAAACTTAAATTAATTGGTTTGTATTTCTAGCCCTACGAGTTGAATGCAAATTTTAAATTAATTGATTTGAATTTCCAGCCCTATGGAGTTATTCCATTTTTCATACAGAGTAATGGTAAACACCTCCTTTTTATATTGATAGTAATTCAAAACATAATAATGCTTATGCCTCTATTTTGTATTGACATCTTTTGATTTTAATTAAAAACATAGTAATAATTGTGCCATGATTTAATTGGAAACCTCAATGCGAGTGAGTATTTATACATAAAAAAAAGCCCCGCACTTAATTTTCCACATAAACAAACTCTACAACCCAAACAAAATAATCGAAAAAAGGTTGTATAAGAATTATCTTTGAGAGAGATCTATAATAGAAGAAAAAAAAATGAAACCACTTTGAATCTTGGATTTTTATTTTTCTATTTTTTGAATTTTTAAATCATAAACATCTTTCCTCTATAAAAATGAAAAATATTAAACTCTTGATAAATTTAAATAGGTCTAGTATAGATGGTTAGTGGAGCCAACACATAAATTCATGAATTTTTTATTATCTAATGAAAAATTGAAAATTGGTACCTGAATAGGCTTATTTGGGATAGAACACATCCAAAGTGACACATGATACTCATAATATATATAATAAATAGGTTTTGGAAACAGTAAGGTTTGACATGATACTCATAATATACATAATAACTAGGTTTTGGAAAAGGTAAGGTTTGACTTTAGTCGAAACGAGTTGGAGTTTTATAATGATTTTATAATTTTATTATTGATTTAAAATGGATTATTAAAACTTTTTTTTTCATTTTTACGTCGGAGGAATTCCCTTTATGGGATTTTGATTTGCAAACATTGTTGATTGTAGTGAATCAGAGCCCATACATTTCTTCCTCATTTCCCTTATCCCATTTTGACACGTCGAATATCTGTGCAGCTCCATTTGCGCTTTAACATGAATTCACCATTGAAGACTGAAAGAAATTGAATACTTTTTGGGAGGGGTTTACGTTTCACGCTACCTCAAGTAGACCTAGCTCAGATATTTTATGTAATCTCATACCCTGTGTCCCATCTGTCCTTCAAGGTTATTGTTTTTTTCGTTCGCTCAAACCCAATAGAGCTCCGAGCAGTATAATTTTATTCTTGGTATTTTACGTTGATATTTATGGTCTAAATTTTGTATCAGGATTCAACAAAGGGATATTCGAAACATAAATATTGCAACCACCATGGCCATTGTTGGGAAGATTTTCCCTTCCAGGTATATTGGTAGGTTCTGTTAGCATTTCTCTTGATCACGCTTTTCATCATTTTCTTGGTGGTGCATCCGCACAAGCCACAATTCTACCTCAATGATGCTATGGTCATCTAGATGAATGTGATCAAAAGGTTTCTAAATTCAGAATTTTAGTTCAGAATGTAAGCACCAGCCTTTTGTTTACATTCTAAACCTAAAATTGAGGCAGCCTCCCTCTGCAGAATGAAATCATCTCTACCTCTATTCCCGCTACGCTCTAAATATTGTTGGAAATCATTACTCCTGACAACGTGCAACACCGCCTCATTACACACTGCCATGTCATTACCGCCATGACTTGCTCGAATTTGGAGGGATGCAACCGCCTTAACCTATTGAACATTGAAGGGGAAAATTAACCGATTTAATTTTGTATAAATTGAGAAGGGATGCATGGTCTGTATGTTTAGTCCAAGTAGTTGTAAAGGAGTTGTAGCTACAGAGTTCTTTGCTTAACGTTATGTAAATTAATGTTTAGTTTTCTGATTAGATAATATTTCGTAGTTGTGTTTTCCTGCCTGTTTGAGTTATGTACTCTGTTGTTTCCTTAGTGTCTTTCTGCTGGTATCAGAGCTTTGAGCTCTATTTCTTTCAATTGGTATCAGAGCCAGATGATCCTAGAATTCACAACGTATTGAGTATGAAATAGTCTTGCATTAATGTCAAGTGGAGTTGTTGCATAGTGAGGTCAGAGTTGTTGTTGGTGTTGTTGACCAGCCAAAATATGAAGATGTTTGAGACATATGCTTGTTGTATAGTAGAAGTCATAATCATTGTTGAGAGACGTGAGTAATTATCGAAGAAGTGTGTGTGCTAGGCGGGAAGAGTCTCTAGAGCCCTCCAATGTAAGTTGCATCAGCCTGCAACATCTTAATGTCACCACATATAGAGAAAGACATCCACTGGTTGAAAATTATCCTTTTTGAGTCAAACAAAGAGAAATATTGGATGAATCTGAATCCACAACTGTCGTCTTAAAATGTTGGTGGTGGGATGTTATACATGATGCAAAGAAATGGATAAGGACCATCTGTTTCCTTTTTAGTCTCGGAAGGCCGCAGGTTCCTTATCGATGAAGGAGAATATTGTACTCGACAAGGTGTGGTAGTGGTGACGAGAGTATTCATTCCAAGATTAGAATGACCACTTGCAAAAGTCATCGGTGTAGAGCATAAACTGTATGTTGGGCACACGTATAATTATTGGCAGATATATTGAAAGGTGATTCATATGTGTGATTTTTTTTATTTGGTATATTAATAGGTGTTGGATAAAAGGTTTTTGAATTGATTTGTTTTTAAAAGGAAGGCACGGTTGAATGAATATCATATGAAATATTTTTCATGTTGTTAAAATAGGTATGGAAGAAAGCTTTTAAAAGTTTAAAAAATATTTATTTCAAAGGTTGTTTAAATTTCGAGTGAAATATTATCGGTGCCTTGGTTTAAAAGCTTTGGAAAATAAAAGGTTTATGAAGAAAGGATTATAAAGGTTTATAAAAATAAATCAAAGGGTTTTTAAAAGGTGAAGAATTATTTTTGCCAAGCCCCTTTATAACGGTATTTTAATGAGATTTGATGAAGATATATTTTAGGCTTCTTTATGAAAATGATTTTTTTAATGGTTGGATATTATAAAGAGTGTTATAACAACGTAAAGTGTTTGAATTGAAAGAGATTTATGGGTTTTGTAAAAAAGTATTGTTTGTCTGCAAATTTGTTTTTGGTGTTTTATCAAGTATGATAATGTGTCGGGTGAAGATTGTGACTTATGGGGCACATATTAAAAATAATAAATATTTTCAGGGATGATATGAAAGATAGTCACATGAATTTGGGTAAAAAACCATAAGACCATTGGAAATACTATGGTCATGGGTCACAAAGCAAGAGTGAAGAAGATTAAGAAAAGGAATCAAAATTAAGAGCCATAGATCATTGCCATGTTTAAATAGGTTGAGGCCAGAGCAGAGGAATTGAGAATCCTAGCAGAATACAGAGAGGAGATCAAGGGTAAATGGTGTAGCTTTGACCTTCTACCACCACCTATGTTTACTCGTAAAGATTTTGATTTTTGGTTTATTAGAATGTTAAATTTTCTTCGTGCAAAAAACTTAATTGAATACCAATCTAATAACCCATATGATGAAGTATGTGATCCTTTAGCATTGGATTTTATCAAACAGGGATTGGATGAGATGTTTTTCTGAAATTTAGCAAAAGATACAACTTTGAAGGAAGCATTGAATATCCTGGAAGAAAATTTTGGTCCAAAGGGTAGTAATCAAGTCGAAGATCATAGCATCGTACAACCTATTGAAGCTGTTCATGAAGATGAAAATGAAGATGGATCGGTAGGAGAAAATCTATAGGAAGATGAAGAGTTTGGTTAATCTCATCACACTGTTGATGATGTGCTACCAACAGGAGCTGATTTTGGCATAAAAATTTCCAATGGAGAAGAAACTCATTCAGTGGCGTTAATTTTGGTGAAGAAAAATTAACTAATGATGAGTGGTTGCAGATAATGCAACAGAAACGTGTTATTGATATGTTGTTATTTGGAGATAGAAACTCACTTGTTTCTGGAAATCAAGTGGAAGAAAACCTGTTTGCAAAAGCAAAGGTGGAGAATCACGATTATGAGGCATATACATAGTCAAAGAAGGAAGAAGAGAAGAAATATCTCATTCAAAAGAAGAATGAATAGAACTAATATGGTTCTGAATTTTTTTTTCATACAAAATTGACATTGATTTCATGTGTGCAGATGTTAGAAGCAACTGAGAAGAAGCAAGAAAATATGAAGAAGAATTGAAGTTCCTTGAAACATGGCTTGAAACACCATGTGTTGATGAAGTTTGTATAGAAGATTCAATAATGAATGTTGAATACAACATAGACGATATTGAAAATGAAAATGTCAATGAAATTTTTATGTATTGGAGTGCTGAAGAGATAAAATTCTATTATGAAATACTATTATGAACTTATATTTCAGCAAATTGATAATCAGAATATTGATGATGATGAATAAACTATAGAAGATGGGATGTGGCAGCAATCAAAATAAAAGAAGTTTTTTGAAGAAGTAGATGACATCCATGAACATCCTAAAATTATTTGTTATGTTTTTATGGTAAACAAAGATTTAATGATGGAAGAGCTATAACAAAAAATGAAGAAATTGAAATTTTGAACCTACACCAAAAAAATAAAAATGAAGCAATTCAAAGGATACACGATCTGGAAGAAAAGGATAAATAAATCTTGTTAAAGATTTGATGTCAAAGTTTTTGTGTCATTGTAAGCCTAGCTGAGACTTACACCAACGTGCTTAAATTATGCTAAGTCATGGTTAAGTTGTCGATCATAATTAAGGGGAACGCTGGAAATACTGCTTGAGTTATGCACTCCATTATTTTCTATGTGTCTTTAAATCGGTATCAGAGGGATGAGCTCTATTTATTTAAAATATTAGGATTGCTTGAACCTCCTCTCGTAGTCATAAAGGCACACTGGGTATCTCCCCAGAAAGGATCAAGATTTACAACCGCTGCCTCAAAAACCACAGAATGGGAATACAACACAGAATCCACCTCCATGTTGATGATGTTCTCCACCCCTAATATTATAACGTCTTTGGAACAATCCTTTATTTGAAGGTAACCGTTGAGGTGGATCACTACTAGATCTCCGTGTTGAACTACCCACCTTTCATGGTTTTTTCACAACTCCTCTCTTCGTTGATACATCCCTTCATAACACTCAACCCTCTCATCATAACCTCGCCCATCTACACTCCATCTCTAGCCAGGGTACCCATGCTACCCGAAACCTTTACATCCAATTTCATCAAGCCAAACCCACTAATGCCTTGTCTAGCTTCGATTTTAGCGGCTAGCCCTCTCCTCGACTCTCGCTCATTTTTCCAAGTGCACGTAACCACTAGTTCTATGTTCTCTGTGATGCCATAGTGATTAGTGACAAAGAATCCTATTTCTTCAATTTTATGCAGCACAAGAGTAGGCAGACGTGCACCCACGGTTAATATTTTAGTGTTCAATACCATTTCAGTATCTCAACTTCAAGCCTATTTAGGAAGAGACCAAAATTTAAACATATTTGAAGGTGAAGTGCGATTAAAATAGCAAACCTTTACATTCCCCACTATAAGTTGCATCAGTTTCAGTCATCTCAAGGACTCATATAGCTCAACAACAGATTGCAACACAAAAGATAATTGATTATGGAGAGAAATGAATACAATTTTTTCCATCAATTATCAAGACTTTAGTGATTTTAGTAAGAATTTAGTTATTTAATAAAGCTACCTCATATGGATTTGGAAGAATGTCTTTTATCCTGAACACCTCATATGGATTTGCAAAAATGTATGGTATTAGATGCATACAATGTCTGTGTAATTATGTCTCTCTTACTGCCAAATTACTTTGGGTAATCGACAGATGCAATATCAATTGCATATTCAATCAAATTAATAATATCAATCTTTGCACCTCCCAAAAACTTTATCCATTTCTCGAGACTCCATTTTTAGTCTTTGATCAATGAAGAAATTAAAACCTACAGCAAACCACAATGGTTATGGAAATTTTTATTACAACAATGGATAAAGAATTTTTTTCATAATCATATGTAATTTCTTAAATTACCTTGAATCCCCATCAATTTTCAACAATCAATCATCAAACAACCTACAAAAAATAAGGGTGGAATTTGTATCTCATTTTTAAGCAGCTCCACTGCTTTTTTTTGTAATATTCATCCACTATAAAATTGAGATATTTAGACACACATAAATTACTATATTTAGAAATGAAACTGTGAAATTTTTAGGCATAAATTGATGTATTTTAAATAATGAAACTTTGAAACTGATATATTTAGAAAAAGGAGCATTGTTGGTTAATATTTCAGTGTTCAATTTTTCATGACCATTTCTATATCTCAAATATAAGAACATTTAAGAAGACACCAAAATTTAAACATATTTGAAGAGTACCTGAGATATTTTTGTGGAAGTTATTTGGTTTGCAAAGGCCCCTACATCAAGTAGGGGTGAAGGGAGTCCATTTCCATTATTTACAATTGTAGGTAAAACAAAATCTAGTGAGGTATTACCTGCTACAAGAAAAAAGACTCATATGAGAAAAGTACTCATATGAGAAAAGTATTAAAAAAATGCTCTGGCTCAATCATGCAGTTTTAAGCATCTCCTCATCCTTATTTAGTAATTTTCATTCACTCTAAAATTGTGATATTTAGACACGGAAAAATTATAACTCTGAGGCATTATTTTGTAATTTTCATTCACTCTAATATTGTGATATTTAGACATGGATAAATTATAACTTTGAGACAACATTTCACACACTCAATTCAAATCAAATCAAATCAAATGGGAACTTCAAATAACACAACGTTCTTACTCTCTGGTTAAACATTTCGTTCAATTAACGGGAACTTAAATGGACATTTCAAATCACCATAAGGCACAAACATATCGATTGTTGAGCCAACCAAACTAACTTAAAAGAGACATGAAAAACACAACGTAACTTAATGTTTAATATTTAATTAAAAGAAAATTAAAATAATAAAATTTATTATAAAGGTTTACATATATATATATATATATATATATATATATATATATATATATATATATATATATATATGTATATATATATATATATATATATAATTTATTAAAAATATTGGAATTTTTTTGCATATAATTTATAATATTTTTACTTTTTTATGATTATTTTTTTATATGTTTATAAAAATATTCATACGTGATGAGTGTCCCCACTCTGCACTAAATATCTTTTTTTACTTCATTGCCTAGGTTTAAGTTATGGGGTTTATAATATTAAGGTGATTAGTGTGAAAAATAAAATATAAGTTAATAATAATAAGCCTATACAAAGCTAAAAATTAATAATGTTGAGTTAATATTATTATTATAAAGTTAATAAAGTTAATAACATTACTAATATTGTATTAATCAAATGGATATATTATTAATAATTTGATTGCTATTAATAATATAATAATTAAGATAAGTTAACCAATTTAAATATTAATTAATACATTTAAATAGTAACATTTAAAAAATACTAATAACAGTAATACAAAATATGATTAATTATATATTAATAATATATTAATAAACATATTTATAATATGTTAATTATAAATAAATCTATACATTATCATATGTTGATTATGGATGACTATTGTTTACATGGTCAACTATATTCAACATGGAAATTACAGTCAACAATAGTCAACATGACTACCATGATGAACTATACTTACCACTAGCATCATCATCTATTTATAGGTGATCTATAATGAACCACGATGAACTTAATTGAATCATACTAGATGGTCGCTCGTCATTTGTGGTCACCATAGTATACTCGATTAATAATGGTTGGCCATCATTAACCATGGTGATTAATGTTCAATCATGGGTAACCTAGGTCAACCATGATCATTTGTAGTCATATTTGGTCAACCATAGTGGTCATAATAAAAATTTAAAAACCATGGTCAACCCATGCTCAACATGGACAACCATTATTAATATGATCAAATATGGTCAACTTAGGGCATTATGGTAAAGCATGGTCAACCATATATTTCCATTATCAATATAAAAAACCATAATTTATGATAGAAAACTATGGTCAACCATGGGAAAATTAGTCAAGCCATGTTTAATCATTATGAATTATGACAAATATTATTGCATTGTTATTTTACATTGTAATTTATCCAATGTCGTAAACTCACATTGCAAAATAAGTTAACCACATTTACTAATGTGGTCGACTTTGTATGTTAATATTTGACTATGTTTGGCACTCAACGCTTTTCAACTTTGGTCAAACATAATAATTAGTAATATCATTGATTAATATTAATAGTGAAACATAGTCAACTACATTAGTCAAACATAGTAAATAAAGTCCACATTTATAGTCCATCTTTAAATATTTGACCATGATCAAACTTGGTTAATCTTATGTTTATCATATTTAACAAAATTTAGTCAAAATTCAAAATTCAATGCTCACTTATATTGGTTTTAGTAATATTTGGGTTTGTAATATTAGGTTTAATATTAGGGTTTATAATAGTGGGTTAATAATATATGGTGCTTAATATATAAGTTTTAATATATTAGGTTTTCGAATATAGGGTTCATGTGAGGTTTTAATATATAGGGGTTATAATATTACGATTTATAATATTGCAAAGTGACAAATGTCACAGTTTAACAAACATTGTCGCAATGTGCTTTACAATGTTGTGATGTTATATTGTTGCATTATGGAAATTTTTTCGAACAAAGAAATCTAACAAACATTATTGCATTGTGACACACATTGTCGCATTGTTATATTACTTTGAAATTTATCCAACATCTAGATGCAATATTACAATATTAGTTAATCACATTTATAAAAGTTGTTGAATATGCTTAACAATGACAATGTTTTTCTATGTTTAACACTCAATAATATTCAACTTTAGTCAAACATAATCACGACTTTATATTATTGATTCTTAATAATAGTTAGATATAGCCAACCATATTAGTCAAATATACTCAAACAAAGCTAACCAGTATAATCCATGTTTAAATAGTTGACCATGATCAAACTTCATCAAACGTACATTTACCATATTTAACAAAATCCAAAATCCACTTAAAGTTCTCCACTATGAATGTAACTCAACCATAATATGTTTTATAATATGGGATTTAATATTAAAATTTATAATATTAGAGTTTTAATGTTTGGGTTTATAGTATTGGGTATATAATATAACATTTATAATATTGATTTAATATATTAGAGTTTATAATATAGGGTCTATCATATTAGGGTTTGTAATATTAGGGCTAACAAAAGTTACTCATATTTTGCCTCTATTAGCATAACTTAGCCATATTAGGGTTTTTAATATTTGGGTTTATAATATTAGTTTTAATATCACGCTTACAAATTAGGGCTTATAAAATTAGGGTTTATTTGGTTTAGAACATTTGAGTTTCTAATATTTGGCTTAATATTGGGATTTATAATATTGGGTTTAATATGAGGGTTTCTATTATTGGGTTTGTAATATAGGGTTTTTAATATATAAAGTTTAATATTAGGGTTTATAATATTAGGCTTACAATATATTGTGTTTAATATATAGAGTTTATAATATTAGGGTTTATAATATAGGGTTTATAATACTAGGTTTATAATATAGGGTTTAATATATATGGTGTTTAATATTACAATTAGGGTTTATAATATAGGATTTTATATATTAGAGTTTATAATATTGTTGGGTATGTGTTATATTATTTCCATGATTAATCATGCGCTAGGGGTCACAGTGGGTGCGATAGCCGCCCCTGTACGTTGCGCCAGGTGCAACGTGAGGGGTGTGGTAGCCCCCACTCTCGGGGTGCGGGGTAGTGCCCCGGAAATTTTTTTTTGGTCTTTATTTTATGGTGGGCGGATCCACCCATGGTTTTGTGCATGGGTTTGCACATGGTTTTGGGGTACGATGGTTTTCAGCCCCTGGTATTTTGTAGATCCGGTCAAGGGAACTATGGTTATGTTCTAATCCAGGGTTAATGGATTGGGGTTTATGTATGCTTTGGCATTCGTCTCGATTTTGGATCTAGGGGGAAATCATTTTGTTTATATGTTTTATGTTTTATGCTCTCGCTATTGCTTATTTTATGTTTTAATATTCGTTAGTAGATAATTTATGTATAGGGTTAAAACCTACATTTGGTATCGACGCAATTTCGGCTTCAAGGGGATGCCTTTACTGCTGAGGGGTTTTCTGCTCGGGCCTGAGGTAGACCCTATTCAGTGGGAGATCTACGAGATCGATTCTTATGGTGAAAGAAGATGGTGAGCAGTGGGAAGATAGAGATCGAGAAATTTAATGGTGAGATTTTTGAGTTGTGGAAGCTCAAGATGGAGGATATTCTAGTGGATAAAGATCAGTGGATCATGGTAGATCCAGGTACTAAACCAACGACAATGTCAAATGAAGACTAGAAGAAACTGGATTGGAAGGAAAAGAGCACAATACGGTTGTGTGTCGCAGAATCAATATTATTGAATGTATTTTCTGAACCTATGACAAAGACCTTGTAGGAAAAACTTAGGAATTTGTACCAATATAAGTCTCTAGTGAATAAATTGTTCTTGTGGAAAAAATTTTATAACCTGAGGATGAAGGATGGAGACTCGATGACAGATAATTTGAACGCCTTCAATAATGTGGTAAGTCAGTTGTCATCTGTTGATATTAAAATATCAGATGAAGATAAGTGCATCAGTTTGTTGTGTTCTCTAATAGACTCGTGGGATAGTCTGGTTATTACAATAGGTAGCAATACAACTACCTTGAATTTTGATGACATTGTCTCAGCCTTGCTGTCGGAGGAAATGAGATGGACAAATATGGAGGGTCAAAATGGAAATGTTTATCTGTACGAGGAAGGTCCCAAAATAGAAGCAAGAATAAGGTTTCGAGTGGGAGATATAAATCTCCTGGAAAGTTTGTAAAGGTGTGCTAGAAATGTGGAAAGGAAGGGCACTTCAAAAAGGACTGCAGATCTAAAGCTCCTGAGAAAGGAAAGGGATCTAATGATTTTCCTTCTGCAGAAGAAAAAACCACCTCGGATGAAGGTGGGGATGTGTATTTCGCTTCTTTTTCAAATACACATGTAGATCATGAGTCATGCTTGATTGACTCAGGTGCATCCTTTCACTTCACTCCCCATAGGGAGTGGTTCTGTGAGTATGAGAAATATGATGGCGGTGATGTCTTCTTACGTGATGATAGAAAGGCCAGAATCGTCGAATGTGGAAAATTCAAGTTGAGGCTCCAAGGTGGAAGCATTAGAACACTTCCTGGTGTTTTGCAAATTCCTGAATTGGCTAGAAATATGATTTTTGTAAGCAAGATGGATGATGCAGGTGTAAAAATAATGTTCGAGAAAGATACCTATAAGATTGTCCAGGGAGCATTGGTGATAATGCGGGGAGTTTGGATTGGAAATCTATACAAGCTTTAGGGTAGCACTATTATTGATGGGTGCAACAGTTCTCTAGTTCCTGAAAGTGGAACGGAAAGCCTAGCGGTCTCTGGAGAAAAGACCATGCTATGGCATCAAAGGCTTGGACATATTGGAGAGAAGGGCCTTCAGATACTGCATGGAAATGGTATGGTAGAAGGTATGCCTAATTGCTCTATGGATTTCGATTTCTGTGAACATTGTATATATGGGAAACAGAATCGGGTGAGTTTTCCTTCTGGTGCTAAGAGGGCGAACAAGATATTAGAGCTTGTGCATAGTGATGTGTTTGGACCTGTGTTGGTTCCATCACTGGGTAATTTTGTGTACTATGTTTCATTCATAGATCATTTCTCAAGGAATACATGGATATATTTCTTGAGAAATAAATGTGAAGTCTTTGACAAATTGAAAGAATTTAAGGCTCTGGTGGAAAACAAGACAGAGAAGAAGATAAAGGTGCTAAGGACATAAAATGGTGGGGAGTTCTTCAAGAAGGAATTTGAAGAGTTCTGTAAGAAGTGTGGTTTAGCACGGTAGAGGACTACTCCATACACAACTCAGCAAAACGGTGTTGTAGAAAAAATGAATAGAACACTGATGGAAAAGGCAACAAGCATGCTCAGTGGTATCAGGTTAGGATAAGAATTCTGGGCAGAGGCAGTGGAGACTACATGTTACTTCGTTAATAGATCACCTTCATCAACTTTGGAGGATAAGACTCCACATGAGGTATGTACTGGTAAGAAACCCTCTCTTTCACATATGAGGGTATTTGGATGTGATGCATATGTACATGTTCGAAAGGAGAAAAGAACCAAGTTGGATAATAATTTTGAACGGTGCATATTTATTGGGTATAAGGATGGTTTAAAGGGTTACAAGCTTTGGAACCCGGAAACAAGGAAGGTTTTGTACAGTCGAGATGTGGTGTTTAGAGAGGTGAAAGATATTGTTAAACATGAATTCCTACCAAAGGAACTTGAGAAGATAGAGTTTGAGCTAAAGGAGGATGAGTCAAGATCTAAAATAGAAGAAGAATCAGAAGAGGAAGAGCCACAAACTCCAACTGTTAGAAGATCAGTTTAGAAAAGAAGACAACCAGAAAGTTATAGTCCATCTGCTTTCTGTTCAAATTTTTCTTTAACTATAACTAATTATGATCCCAGAACCTTCAGGGATGCAGTAGATTTAGAGGATGGAAAACTCTGGAAGGAGGCCATGGTTGACGAGATGGCATCCTTGCATAAAAATGAGGCATGGGATCTGGTGGAGTTGTCGGCTGGAAGGAAGCCCATCGGGAGAAAATGGGTGTTTAAGAAGAAGATCAATGTAGAAGGCAAGGTGGAGAAATGAAAAGCTTGGTTGGTAACAAAAGGTTATTCCCAGGTGCCAGGAATTTATTTTTGTGATATTTTTCTCCTATTGCCAAAGTTACTTCTATTAGATTACTTTTATCTGTTGCTGCTACATTTTATTTTGAGGTAGAATAGATGGATGTGAAGACAACATTTCTTCATGGGGATTTGGAAGAGGAGATCTACATGAAACAACCTGAAGGCTTTATGGTGAAGGGGAAGAAAGAGCTGGTATGCAGGTTAAATAAGTCTCTATATGGGTTAAAACAGTCACCAAGGATGTGGTATCAGAAATTCGATACCTATATACGGGGACTTGGCTTCACCAGAAGCAAGGAGGATCAATGTGTTTATTTTAAATTAATTGGTGATCATGTTATTTATTTTGTCTTGTATGTGGATGATATGTTGTTGATTGGAAATGACAAAGAAATTGTCCAAGATTTCAAGACCCAACTGTTCTCCAAATTCAACATGAAGGATCTTGGTGCTGTAAAATATATTTTGGGCATGGAAATTAAGAGAGATCAGGCAAAGAGGAAGCTCTAGTTAAACCAGAAGAAGTATGTCGAGACTATATTGCAGAGGTTCAATATGTAGGACAGTAAACCAGTGAATGTTCCGATTCCTGAATGTACAAAGCTTTATGTTGAATAGTGTCCCAAGACATAAGATGAAGAGGAGGATATGTCCTGTGTTCCATATGCAAGTGCAGTGGGTAGCCTGATGTATGAAATGGTCTGTAATAGACCGTACATTGCACATGCAATGGGAGTATTGAGCAGGTTTATGTCAAACCCAGGGAAGGAGCATTGGAAAGCAGTGAAGTGTGTTTTTAGATATTTACGTGGCACTAGTGGTTATGGCTTGTGCTACCAGGGAAGACTAGGATTGGAAAGAGCGTTGGAAATTTGTGGCTTTGTTAATGTATACTAAGCTGGAGATTTGGACCAAAGAATATCTACAAGTGGGTATGTGTTTATCCTACTTGGAGGTGCGGTCAATTGGATGAGTAAAAGACATTCTATAGTGGCTCTTTGAACTACAGAGGCTAAATACATAGCAGCCACTCATGCAAGCAAGGAAGCAGTTTGGTTGGAGAGATTATGTTCAAGTATGGGGTTGGTGCAAAAATCTTTAAGGATAGATAGTGATAGCGAAACTGCAATTTTCTTGGCTAAGAACCCTGCTCATCATTCGAAGACAAAGCACATTGATGTTCAATATCACTTTGTGAGAGATATGGTTGAGGCTAAAAGGGTGTTGCTGGTAAAGGTGGACACTTTGAAGAATGTTGCAGATGCATTGATGAAGTCTGTAAGCACTCAAAAGTTCTCTTGGTGTAGAGAAACAATGGGTGTTGCAAAACTGGGCTAATGACTAAGCTCTCCTGTGGCCCCCTACAGAAAGAAAACAACAAGTGGGAGAATGTTGTGTATGTGTTATATTCTTTACACGATTAATCACGTGTGGGGGTGTCAGGGGCAGCGCCCCAGGAAAAAAAAAATTTGGTCCTTATTTTCTGGTGGGCAAATCTGGCCATGGTTTTGTGCATGGGTTTGCACATGGTTTTGGGGTATGATGGTTTTCAGCCCCTGGTATTTTTTAGATCCAGTCAAGGGAACTACGGTTATGTTCTATTGTAAGATTAATGGATTGGGGTTTATGTATGCTTTGGCATGTATATATATGTGTTGTAACACTAAAAGAAATATAATGAAAAATCAAGTTGGTCATCCGAATTTGGGATCGAGGGGAAAATCTCTGTGTTTATCTGTTTTATGTTTTATGTTCTCGCTATTGTTTATTTTCCATTTTAAGATTCGTTAGTAGATAACTTCTATATAGGGTTAAAACCTACAAATATTGGGTTTATAAGATAGAATTTACAATATTATGGTTTATAATATTGAGTTTAATATTATGGTTTACAAAATTTGGATTTGTAATTTTGGGTTTATAATATTTTTGTTTATAATATCAGGTTTAATATTACAATTATAATATTTAATTTATAATATAAAGGGCTAACCTTAGTTTTAAGATATTGGGGTTTATAGTATTAGGTTTATTAACATTAATATTAATAAAAAATATGAATAATATCTATGTTTTAATCATTAATATTATAGTTATTCATAAAACTTGAAAATAAAAAATGCTATTCACTCTAATAATATGAATAAAATGTGAAGTTGGGTTACACTTTTCACCGTTTTTTGAGAAAAAAATATAATTTTTTTTGTTCTTCAACTTTCTTCAAGCCAAACGATTTTCTATTTAGAATTTCATTTTACAATAAAAATAAAAGTTGTCAGATATTTTATTGTCTTTCTATTACGTATTTTATGGAATTTTTTATATACACATTTGATATGTCAAATTAAAATTTCTTTTACTGTGTGTTCTTTAACAGTCAAAGGATTCAGAAAAAATCATGTTCAAACGCGTTGGTGTATTCTTTGAAAACTTTGTGTTTTTTAGAAACAAAATGTGTTACAACAATCTAGATAGAGTCTACTTCGGTTTCGTTATATTTATGAAATAAACTGATGCATATCATAATTACTAGAATTTTTTGAACTGATCCAATATGAAAAAACTACATATTTTGAATTTTTTTTGGCTCCCACAACATTTCTCAATAGATAAGTTATAAACTGAAAATCTTAAAACTACCCATTATAGACGATGGACAAATGTAATGCACCATAATTTAAAAAAAAAAAAATTACAGTGTATTTTGTAAGATAAAAAAATATTGGTTTCACTGAATCATATTGTCCTTCAGAAATTGTTTGTGCCCATTTTATTACAAAATTAATTAAAATTAGTAATATTTATGAAATTCCATGAAATTTATATTTCCTGAAAGTAGATTGAATTTTGCAAATGCTTTTGTTGGTTCCTATAGTTAATTCATAAAGTTTCATGGAGTTTAATCAGTCCAAAGATGAAGAAATGTGTTCATAGCTGAGATGCTGCAAAATTGCAGATGTGTTAGTTCAATCGAAATTTTAAAAAAGTTTGGGCGAATTGTTTTTTGTCTCAATGGACCGTCAATTCTAACGACACAAACGTTCGACCGAACTTTTAATTGACTTTACATCAGCTGGAAAATTCAATGAAGTACCTCCAAAAAAACATTTCGCGACATAAATAACAAAAAAAGGAATCATTATTTTCGCATAATTTCAGAGATTTCTTCATTTGGGCTGATTTTGCAAAGAACTTTTTTTGGGATTAATTTTAAAGGACTCTTTTTGGATTAATATTCAAAGGAAATTTTTTGGAGGTATGTGATGCATTTTCTGGAGGAATGTGATATTTTTTTAGATGAATTTTGGGCTTGCTTTTCAAAGGATATTATTTTGAAGGTATTTTTTTTTAGAGGTTTCTGGGCTTAATTTTCAAAAGACGTTTTTTGGACTCTTTTTGGGTTTAATTTCCAAATGACTCTCTTTAGGCTTAATATTTAAAGGACATTTTTTGGAGGTATTTTTTAAAGTGATATTTTTTTAGAGGCTTTTTGGGCTTAATTTTCAAAGGATATTGTTTGGAGGTGTTTTGTTTTTAGTGACATTTTCTAGAGGTTTTTGGGCTTAATTTTCAAAGGACATATTTTGGAGGTATTTTTTAAAGTGACATTTTTAAGGAGGTTGGGATTAATTTTCAACGGACATTTTTTGGAGGTATTTTTTGAAGTGACATTTTTTTAGAGTACGTGTTTTGGGTTGAAGTAAATCTTTTATAATGATTTTTTAAAATGAGCTTTTCTCTAACTTTTTAAATGAATTTTTTTGTAGGACTTGGAAGGAAATATTTTGATGTTCATTTCATTTTTAGTAGACATTTTTTTCTCAGATTTTTTATAGTAAGTGTTTTGGGTTGAAGTATGTCTTTTGTTCCATATTTTTAAAATGATTTTTTTTTAAATCAAATCTTTTGTGATGCTTTTTTTAATAAATTTTTTGTCTATATTTTTGAAGGATATTTTTTGAGCTTTATACTCAATTATGATGGGAACTCGAAGGAATTGCAACAAAAAATATGATCAAACAAGAGACCCTAAGGAATGTAGAGAACATGGGAGAGAATATCGCAAAAAAAAAGAGAGAAGAATGCTCAAATATTGAAGGGGAAAATCAACCTCAACTAGAAGATGAAGAAGGTATGTAAATTTAAATATTATAAATTTGATATTTAAAATTTTCCTGGTGTAAATTGTGAAACTTAATTTTTATTTGATCAACTAATTTTAAAAAATGTTTTGCAATATAAACAGAGAGAGATATTCCTCAAAACATTGATGATGAGATACAAAAATTTGAAAGAGAAAGTGAAGGAGATATTGAACCAATGATTGAACATGGTGAGAATGTTGAAAAATTCAAGTGAAGAAATTGAATCACTAGGTATATATATATATATATATATATATATATATATATATGTTGAGCACATGTGTATTATTGAAATTATATATATTTATTAATTTAGTTATTTATTGAATATGTAAACTTATTATGTACAAATAATTATAATATGTATAGATGAAATCAATATCAATGATGATATGTTAGAAAATGTTGACACTCATACATATGGAGATAAAAAATTTGACCATGTTATATGATATCATGTTTATCACATTATTGATTAATTCTTCAAAAATGAAATTATGGCAGTTCAAGCCCAATTGTTGAAAAGTATCTTAACATCAAGGAAATTAAAAGAAGCTACGACTTTTTTAGGTATTTGAAAATAAAAAAAAGATAAAAAAATGAGGGAAAATGCGATAAAAATATAAAAAGTGCTCTAAATTCAATTAGAAGATCTAGAAAGAAATTTTTTTTAGATACACATAGATAAATACATGTGGCAGTGGTTTCATCAAGTACTAAAGAGAATCTCTTGGTAAAATCTATGGCATGAGCATTAGGAACCTCATGATAAATTTTGCACAAACGTCAGAAATTTTGCTTGAAAATAGATGTAATTAATGAACTTTCTTGTTGGAAAACTATTTGTAGGCAAACATACAAATATAGAATTGGAGAAAATGTTAAAAAAATAATATATGAATATTGAATGAGAAATTCATGTGTTTCACCAAAAGTAAGGGATGTGATGCGAAGAAGAATAGCATGAAATTAGTACAAAGAACATACAAAACATTTATTGGACACCACTCAGATAGAGTTGTTCAATAAGTTCAAAGAAGAGAATCGTGAAATTGATGTCTCAATCAGTGCTTTTGTGAAACAAAAAACATGCTATGTAAAACCTATCACTGTACGCGACACTTGGTGTTGTCGTTATCATGTGGAATTTCAGTTATATTATGACACATTCCTTAGTTTTGGTAAAACATTTTGGAAAGATTCATGTCCTCCTTCCACTATCCATGATTTCATATCTTAAATTCTATGTGGAAGAGAAAGCCATGAATTATTTTACCAAAAGAAATGTGTTGGTGGAAAAAAATGTGATGATTGTGGAAATTTGACTAAATTTCAAAACAAATATCGTACTGATATAAATGATCAATCATATTCTAACATGAAAGTGAAATGGAAGAGATATGAATATATCCATACATCGATTCAAGGTTCAAGTGCTAAAAGAATTTATTTACAAGAAGAAGAAATTTTTTGATAGATTTTTTGAGAAAGCTTGAGGAAGAAATTTATAAATAAACCAAGCATTCCCATAGAGCTTGATGGTAGAAGTTACAATTCAAAAAATCCCATGATGTTTTTCCACCAGAGACCATTTTTCTAGTAGTTTATTTTGCATAAAACTACACATTTTTTCCACAAAAATAAATTTATAGTGAATACTATCATTTTGACCAAGTCCCCATGCTGGTGCATATTCTTTATAGACATGCTAAAAAAAATGTTTATCATATAGAAAGAACCAGTGAAACTCATCATGTTATTAGGGAATATCACTTTTATATCAGTGACGATCGTACACATGATACATATTTTGTACAACAATGTTTTGAAAAGATTTATGACTACTTGAAAATTCATGGAATAAAATTAAATGAACATTGGATATGATCAAATGGATTCGTAGGTCAATTCAAATCTTCATGATCATTCTTTTGGTTGTGTCATATTCATATGAAAACCTGCATTAAACATTGTTCTAATTTCTTTGAGATTGTTCATGGAAAAGGAGAACATGACGGTGCAAGGGCATGCATAAAACGAGCACTTCGAAGATATCAGATGGACCACTCTGCAAACTGACTTGTCTCAGCTGAACAAGTTGTTCAATGGTGCATTTTTGCACTAAGCCATGATAATAATCGATCAAGGGAAGTACGAAGGTACATTCAAGTTAATTTCTATTGGATTTTCAATTTTGAACTATACATTTATCACAATGGTTATTTTTTATGGTATTTTGATATCATATTTATATTCTTCTTTGAATATAAATAGATATATCAATTTATTAGATAGATATAATAGACAGATCGATTGGATATGACATTGAAACAATAAAAGGGACTCAAAAATTGCATTCAATTAAAACAAAGTTGTTCACAAATGTGTTTCCATTGGATAAAAGAAAATATTCCTTTTTTTGTCATGTTTTCATAGAAAACACAGAATCCAATGATGTTTGTGAAAAAAAAATGTATGTAAAAGATTGAAAACATACAGAACTAAATAGAAAGGGGAAAATTTTCATTGCAATCTTTGAAGAAATTCAATCAAAGGAGACTACAATATCATCTAATGGTGATTGAGTTTATGATCTTATTAGAGAAGGTAACATTTCAATTTCTTTCAAATGATAGAGATCTAGAGGTAGATAATAAAATCAAGTACACATTTTAATTTTGAAGTTAATTTTTCATGTTAATTATGATCCAAATTTAAATACATAAGTTTTTTTTATTGTGCAAGAGACATTTTTGTTGTAGTTGCACCTACTATGAATGATGAAAATGTGAAGTATGATTTGATATGTTGCACTGAACGAAAGATGAAATTATTAGAAAACTATGATGATCATGGGTTTACATATGACAGAGTGTCTATTGTACTGAAAGGTTATTTTTTCCAACAAAATAATCAAAGTGGGGATTTTTTTTACTTTCAAGGAAATGAACCTGATGTCATAAGTTGTCAATATAGTCACATGGTGTGTGCAACACACATAAAGTTGATAGATGTTCAATCAAATAAAAAAATTAAAATTAAGAAATGGAAAATGTCAAAAGCCGATCATGAACGGATCATTGAAGATTGCATTCCATTGGAAGTTTTTTGATTAAAATGCTCAATAATTTCTTCTCTTTGGATTCATCTTTTAGAACTTCCAGAACTCAACTAAAAATTGAACTGCCATTTTATGTTATATGTAAAAGTGTTTACACATGTACATTGTTTTGTTAGATGCACATGAGTAATTTATACACATGTACACATACACATGTCTATATTATCTAATCTAAAGGATTTCATACATTCTATGGTACAATTTCTCATAATGTCATTATTGAAAAATGTACATATCTGTCTATCTAACATAGTTGATATAACGCAAATTTCAAGTTGCATGATTTTGTTTTAGACACGTATCTATTAAAAGTAAATAATAATATTCATTCTTAAATGCAAAATGTGTGGTCTGTGTTTTGTAATTTCCAGTGTACTATCAACTCAAAGTATCTTTTCTATGTACATTAATGAAAAATGTTGTGTACTGGATATATATGTTCTAATGCAATTTTAAAATTTTATGATTGTTTGACACATCCAAGAACACCTAGAATTTTATGATTGTTTTTAGATATATACATAGATATGTATTATACTTCAATCATTTTAACATATATTCGAACATGTACTTCAATAATTTTTATGTACATATATTCATGTGAACTTTTTTTTGTTTGTAACTTGGGTTAAACGATATTAAAACCATGAAAAATTGGGTAGAAATGGAAATTAGTGCTTAGCCTATCCCTGCCTTGGTAGTGTTCAAAATAAACCAAGTTTTAGGCTACCTCAAAGGAGGAAACCAACTCCTTGAGAGTGTCACCCAATCTTGTAATACAAAATATTCATTGGGCCATATAAAAACAAAAGAGTTGAAGTATATCCTGAGGTCAAAATCATGGAGTTCATTCATCTTCATCCATCATCTGGTCCTCTTCCTCTATTAGGAACCCGTATTCTCTAGCAATGGCTTCCTCCTCGGTTGTGGGCATTTGAGGAGGCTTTGGAGGGGTGGCATGGATGATGGGATCAACTGGGTACTCCGCATCATAATCTCTAGTCTAGACACCATCCGAGTCCATAACCCAAATGCCTATCTTCTCCATAGTGGGCTCATAACCTAGAATTGGATTGCTTTTCTTGGGTAAAGGCTACACAAATTGTGGAATATTAGATTTCCTTCCGCTTCTACCTTTGGGATTCTCCAAAGGAAAAATAGTCTCCCCATAAATGTTATCAAACACTTTAGTATCCAGCGCCTCATGGCTATAAGATGCAGAGCCCTCGGTGCATTCCAATTGCTGGTCATTGCCACAGTGAGAGCGGCCTGAAACGCAACTCTGTAGTTGCCTTTGATGGGTTTCTGACACTGGTGCGGGGCCATGGTATGGCTTATGACCTGTACATTTTATGATTGTTTTTATATTTTAAAACATTGATATGTATTGTACTTAAATATCACCTAAATAATAGATGTACACCCTAAAATTATATAACATTCACACACATGTTCAAATGCATAACATACATACCAATGTATGTATGTCTTAAATGTAATTTGAAATTTCCATCTAGATTAATTTCATATTTAACAAATAAAATGACAACTTGAGTTTTAAGAACAAAACGTTATATCACAACGTGTGAGCATGTGCCAAATGTAGTTCAACTATCCAAAATATACACATGTATACATGGTTTGTAATTCAAAATTTCCATCTAGAGAAATTCATTTTATATTTTTAACAAATTTATAAAATGAAAACTTTTTAAAAACAAAAAATTATATCACAATCACATGCCAAATGTAGTTCAACCATCCAAAATAAATATACACATTGTGAAAACGTAATTAGAAATTTCCATCTAGAGATTCATTTTATATTTACCAAATAAAATAAGAACTTGAATTTTAAAAACAAAATATTATATCCTAAAAAAAAACATTATATCACAACATGTGATTACATGCCAAATGTAGTTCAATTATCCAAAATATACACATGTATGTACATGGTTTGTAATTTGAAATTTCCATATAAAGAGATTCATTTTATATTTAACATTTATAAAATGATAATTTTTTAAAAACAAAACATTATATCACAATCACATGCCAAATGTAGTTCAACCATCCAAAATATAGACATTGTGAAAATGTAATTTGAAATTTCCATCTAGAGATTCATTTTATATTTAACAAATAAAATGACAACATGAGTTTTAAAAAAAAAATTATATCACAACATGAGATCACATGCCAAATGTAGTTTAACTATCCAAAATATACACGTGTTTTGTGATTTGAAATTTCCATCTAGATTTGAATTTTATATTTAACACATAAAATGACAACTTGAGTTTTGAAAACAAAACATTATATCACAACATGTGATAACATGCCAAATGTATTTCAACTATCCAAAATATACACATGTACACGTGTTTTGTAATTTGAAATCTCCATCTAGATTCATTTTATATTTAAAAAATAAAATGACAACTTGAGTTTTAAAAAACAAAACATTATATATCACAACATGTGATCACATGCCAAGTGTAACTATCCAAAATTTAGAATCATTATTCATAAAAGTAAATTTAGTTTAAACCTATATCCAAACAGTCAAATATGTCCAAAAATTGTAGCAATAAAAGTAAATATATATTTTGTTCAATGTATAGTGTTACAAGTATCAAGTTATATAGAAAAGTAAATACGAATGCATAGATAAGAATATATATAAAAAAT
Source organism: Pinus albicaulis (assembly GCA_034641835.2). NCBI lineage: Eukaryota > Viridiplantae > Streptophyta > Pinopsida > Pinales > Pinaceae > Pinus > Pinus albicaulis. The sequence continues at coordinate 1,215,973,809 of CM076578.1, forward strand.
TAAATTTAAGACTAGATCTATCAAATATAATATTGTGCACATGTGCATCATCCATCAAATACATATGGATCTAGTGTCTCTGCCAGCAAAGTCCTGCCTCGTGCTATCCTATGAAGAATGGGGAACCTGTACACAATGTGTACAAACATTAAAACTTAATGTTTTAAAATTGCATGAGAATATAGAACTTTGTGTAAAAAAATAAAATGAAAGAAAAAACACGCAATACCTCATGTGGTTCCCTCTCCATTGTATTTTTTTTCTCATCCATTAAGACATCCTCCATAGTAACATCTTCAATAGTAAACTATATATATATATATATATATATATATATTAGAAATTTTCAAATGAAAATGCATATAAACTAATTTCAATAATATTAAAAAAAAAGCTAGACAACTTGTTCAAATGGTGTGGATGTTTGTATCTCCATCATATACTCCATCGCTAGAGTGTATGGAAAGCTGAAATTAGCTCCAAAAACATCAAATTCAAAAAATTTAAAAGTATAAAATAACTAAAGATCAAGGTCTCATTTTATAATAAAAACTTTGAGCTTAAATTTATAACTTATAACTAAAAAATTGAATACTTGTGATGGTGGATTGAGCCCATCTCCTAAGGGTCGCTTTGAAAGAAAATCTCCAGAAACCTAAAATTCAAAAAATTTAAAACTGTAAAATAACTCAAGATCTAGATCTCATTTTTTAATGGAACTTTTGAGCTGCAATATATAACTTAAAAAAATATTTAAGTGAAAAATTGTTCATACTTGTGATGGTGGATTTGTCACATCTCCCAAGGAAGAGGAAGTTACCTCCATCCCAAAAACATTGGGATGAATCAGAATCTGTTAAAATTTAATTATATACATGTACATGTGTGCACAATTATTTATTTGAAAAATATGTCATCATGTTTCGATATATATAATAGTAGATAAAAAATTATTGTACATCATCATGTTCACTTAAAAAACACTAACATGTGCCAACATATCATCTTGATTGTGTGAACTGGAGGCTTTGACCGTGATATCGACATCTTCATTCATAAGGCGTGATAACTGCAAATGGAGTTAACATATATGATACATTTTTTTTAGATTAATGTATACAATTAAATGTATATATATGTATTTATTACAAATTGTACATGTGTTAAAATAATCACCCTAGCCATTAACACATACCGATCCCATGCCCTCTTGCTCATGAATAATTAGGTCCTGTGAACGATCGCAACAATTGTTTGCATATTTTCTAAGATATTCAATGCTCATGTTTTCTATCTCATCATCTGTATGATACACAAAATTAGCATGTGAATTATCTCATTCTCTTTGTTGATTCATACAAACATCAACTCCACCCAATCCACTTTGAACATTGTCAATGATGTCATCGTTTGCTTCTCAACTAATTTGAGAAGTGGCATCCATCTCTGACCGCAAAGTTTCGACATGAAGAGGTCGGCTAACCAATGGTGGCTTAGCGTGAGGAAGCTCAACATCATGCTTAGTGCCGCTATGGTCACATAATCGACCTTTCCCAGGACCAAAAAATTCATAGGGAAGGCCATTATAATTGAGTTTCATTCCCAAAAAAAAAATTGCATAAAATATTTTTTCAAAATAAAACAGAACCTCATCGTTCCATGGGAGTCTTCCACAGGCAGCAAGATTCCTATCATACAAATTACTAGCTATATCAGGGTTCTTGAAATATTGAACCTTTATCATCTTTCTTTTCATCCCTTCTTTGATATTAAACATAGACTTGGTCATTTATGTTGTAACTCTTTGTTTAAAAACATCCCATGTATCGGGACCCATCACTATTTCCTTTATTTTTCTCTTCACTTCTACAAAGGTATCAGTGGCTGGTGCAAACCTTAGGTACACATCTAATAGTTTTCTTAAAGAGTGAGTAACTGTTTCTAAGGTTTCTTGACTCTCAGCAGGGAGTTTCAAAGACACAATATATTTCGTCAATTTTGAATGAATATTTTGATATCTTTGTAACCTGCATTATTGCATGTTGGTTTGCCAAGTTATATCAGAAATGTGAGATAAATAAGTCATGGTTGGTGTACAACCTTCTTCTTGAATAATGCGTTTTTTCCTACGTCTTGTTTGAGCAACATTTTCACCCTCTGCATCAATATATAAAATTTTGTATAAATAAAAAGACATGTAAACAAATTTCTACAAATTGAATGAAAATAATATTCAGATTGATGGCAACCTCGATATTCTTGGCCAACGTCATGCCTACCCTTAGACTGTTGAGAACCAAAATGACCACTGATTGGTTGAGAACCAACATGATCATCCATTGATTTTCCTTTAGGGGAACTCATATCACCACCCTCACGTAATTGGACACCACCTATTCATGGGCCTCTAGGGGAATGTGTACCATCACCAACCTTGTGCGATGAGGGAGAAGTTTCATAAAAAAAATGAATTTATAATCAATTCAAAAATACATGCATACATATAAATACATGTACATATGATTGATTAAATTGTGTGAACCATACCATGAATGCATGAGCCATGACCATGCTCTATTGATGGAGTAGACACCCTTGTCCTCCTAACTACTAAAAAATAAAAATAAAAAATTATTAAAAACTAATTTAATTCACAAAATTGATTAAAAAATCAATTCCATATGTATACATGTATGTACATGGGGATAAAATTATATATATAATCAATAAAAAAATTAATTTGACATGTATACACACATGTATGTATGGAGAGAAGATTATATAAATATCATGAACATCCCTCGATCCATGATCCCCCTCTCTCATAGAGGCACGGGATTCTATTGATCTTCACATTTCATCCTCCATGATATATATGGATATATCTACAGTGGACATTTGCAATTATTTTTGAATTACTATTTAAAATAAATTAAAAATATTTAAAAAAATTACTGTAATTTAGTACACAAATTATGTAAAACACAACTTTCAAAGAACTAATTGATGTGTGAAACTCAATTTAGAGAAAAAATTGTTGAAGTCCTCAATTTTTAATTTTATTAAAATGTGAAGTTCATCAAGTTGCACTTTACATGGTGGGAGAACACTTGGTATATAATTGAAAAAAAACACATGGTCATTAAAAATGACGCATTTATAAGTAAAAAACAAACACATATCAAAGATATGTTACAATGTCCATCAATAAATTTTGAAGGAGAGTGTATCAACACTAATTCATCTTTGAGAGATGAATCTTGAATTGGCATTGCCATTTATAATACTAATTTATCTATTAATTCATTTTTGAAAAATTAATCTTGAATTGCAATTTCCCCACACAATAGATCACCAGACCTCTTATTATCATTTGCACAATTTCTTATACTAAAAATTTGAAATTTTTTAACAATATCATTTTCTTTTCCATGCAGTTGTTTTAGCCTCTCCTTCTTAACATGGTACACACCTTTCATCTGGTTGCGCACAAGTTCAGAATTGGCAAAAACTATAATTCCATTTGATCCATACTCCCTAGATATTCACAAGCCTTCTATCAATGCAATATAATATGCCTCGTTGTTTTTAGTTCTTCTCGATATATTCATTTTCCTTTGAAGGACCTTGTTAGTCGCAATATTGTAAAGATCATATGTAATCATTACTTTCCCTGGATTGGGATAGCAAGAAACATCTATGCATAATGTCCTTTATCAACCATATTTAGTGGGTTTTCTGATCCATGAAAAAAAAAATCAATAAAATATATTAAATTAACATTTATTGCAAATTAATGGGAGAAATGAAATTTACATGGTTTCCCTTAAAGTTTATGGGATAAATGAGATAGAAATGACAGAGAAATGACATGTAAATGACATGCCTTAAAATTTTCCTTAAATTTAGTGGGAAAATTGAGACATGTATTGTAGAAATGACACATGTACATGGTTTGATTAAAGTTTTCCTTAAATTTTATGAGAGAAACGACATAGAAATGACATGTAAATGGTTCCAATAACACTAGAAAATGCATTAAATTTTATGGGAGAAATGTCATGTATAGAAATAGATATTACAATGAAGAACTTTTATTTATATGTGTTCCAGAGATTGACTGTAGCGGAATTTACTGGATATGTCACCTTTGCGAAAGGATGAGATCCAGAGGCTACCTGTCCCTTTACAAACTCTACCTTTACAACTTGTAGAAGTTAAGACTCAATAGATAGACTAAATTCCTATGGAAGTTCAGTGAATTTAGGTTCTCACCAAGCCTTAGGCCTTAAATTTTCCCTTGAGTTTATGGGAGAAAGCCTTGAGTTTGTAGGAGAAATGACATGTGCATAGTTTTCCTTAAAGTTTGACTTAAAGTTTATGGGAGGAATCAAATCTAGAAATGACATGCCTTAAATTTTTCCTTACCTAGAGTTTAAGGGAGAAATGACATGTACATGGTTTGCATTAAAGTTTGCCTTATATTTTATGGGAGAAATTGCATACAAATGAAATGCCTTAATTTTTACCTTAAATTTTATGGGAGAAATCACATAGAAATGACATATACATGGTTTCAAAAACACTAGAAAATGCTAGAAATGACATTTACATGGTTATCCTTAAAATTTTCCTTGAGTTTATGGGAGAAATGGGAGAAATTACATGTATGTACATGGTTTTACTTAAAGTTTGCCTTAAATTTTATGGGAGAAATGACATAGGAATGACATGTATTTGGTTCCAAAAACACTAGAAAATGCCTTAAAGTTTATGGGAGAAATGGAATGTAAAGAAATGGATATTACAATGAAGAACTTCTATTTAGATCTGTTCTAGAGATTGATATTAGGGGCATTTACTGGATATGTCACCTTTGAGAAAGGATGAGATCCAGAGGATACCTGGCCCTCTACAGACTCTGCCTTTAGAACTTGTATAATTTAACACTCAATAGACAGACTCAAATCACATGGTAGTTCAGCCACTTTAGGTTCTCACCAAGGTTTTTAGGCCTTAAAGTTTGCCTTGAGTTTATGCGAGAAATCCTTTAGTTTGTGAGATAAATGACGTGCATGGTTTGCCTTAAATTTTGCCTTAAATTTTATGGGAGAAACCGCATCTATAAATGACATGCCTTAAAGTTTTCCTTGCCTAGAGTTCAAGGTAGAAATGACATGTACATGGTTTTCCTTATATTTTATGGGAGAAATGACATAGAAATGACATGCCTTAAATTTTTCCTTAAATTTTATGGGAGAAATGACACATGTAGATGGTTTGAATTAAATTTTATGGGATAAATGACATAGAAATGATGTGTACATGGTTCCAAAAACACTATAAAATGCTATAAATAACATGTACATGGTTATCCTTAATGTTTTCCTTGAGTTTATGGGAGAAATGGGAGAAATGATATGTATGTACATGGTTTTCCTTAAATTTCGCCTTAAATTTTATGGGAGAAATGACATATAAATGACATGTACATGGTTCTAAAAATAATATAAAATGCCTTAAATTTTATTAGAGAAACGACGTGTAGAGAAATGGATATTAAAATGAAGAACTTCTATTTAGATCTGTTCCAGAGATTCATTGTAGGGGCATTTACAAGATATGTCACCTTTGAGAAAATATGAGATCCAAAGGCTACCTGTCCCTTTACAGACTCTGCCTTTAGAACTTTTAGAAGTTAATGCTCAATAGAGTGACTCAAATCCTATGGAAGTTCAGCCACTATAGGTTCTCACCATGTTTTTTCGGCCTTAAAGTTTTCTTTGAGTTTATTGGAGAAAGCCTTGAGTTTGTGGGAGAAATGACATGTGCATGGTTTTCCTTAAAGTTTTCCTTAAGTTTTATGGGAGAAATCACATCTAGGAATGACATGCCTTAAATTTTTCCTTACCTAGAGTTTAAGGGAGAAATGGCATGTACATGGTTGGCCTTAAAGTTTCCCTTATAGTTTATGGGATAAATTACATAGAAATGACAAAGAAATGACATAGAAATGACATGCCTTAAGTTTTTCCTTAACGTTTATGGGAGAAAAGACACATGTACATGGTTTTCCTTAAATTTTATGGGAGAAATGACATAGAAATGACATGTACATGGTTCTAAAAACAGTAGCAAATGATTTAAATTTTATCAGAGAAATGACATGTACATGTGTATCCTTAAAGTTTTCCTTGAGTTTATGGGAGATTTGGGAGAAATGACATGTATGTACATGGTTATCCTTAAATTTTTCCTTAAATTTTATCGTAGAAATGCCATAGAAATTAGATGTACATGGTTATCCTTAAATTTTTCCTTGATTTTATGGGTGAAATGGTAGAAATGACATGTATGTACATGGTTATCCTTAAAATTTTCCTTAATTTCTATGGGAGAAAGGACATAGAAATGACATGTACATAGTTTGCCTTAAAGTTTGCAAAATTATTTTATGCACTTAATAAAAATAACTAGTGGTCATGGTCGTGGTTGATGAAGTTATGTCAAAAGTCACACCCTGATGAGTTTGTGGGAGAAATGACATGTACATAGTTTGCAAAATTATTTCATGCACTTACTAAAACAACTAGTGGTTGTAGTTGATGAAGCTATGTCAAAATTCACACCTTGAGGAGTTTGTGGGAAAAATTACATGTACAAGGTTTGCCTTAAAGTTTAGTTTTCCTTAAATTTTATGGGAGAAATCAAATCTACAAACCTTTACTTTGACATCTACAAATAGGCTAAGAAAATTAAGAAAAAAAAATCAAATTGCATTAGTTATGTCCTTAATAAAAAGTATGATTTAACACCTAACATATTGTCTAATAATTTAATAATGTCAATTTTTTCTTATACTATCATTCCTCCTTGATATGTACAAGAATTTTACAACTTGAACATCAACCTCCACACTATCATCATATCATTGTACATAATCTATATTAGTAATACCCATTACATCATAAAAAACTCCACTTTTAACATTTTACAAGATTAGAAATGTAAATATAGATAATCTATATTAGTGATATCCATTACATCATAAAACACTCCAATTTAAACGTTTTACAAGATTAGAAAAGTAAATGACAACACTAGGAGAGAAAGCATCATGGAAGGTGTAAATTTAGGTACATCAATAAAAAATAGTTAGCATCAACATAAATATGAATACAATTGAAAACCTATACTAGCATTATGGTAAGAAGCGAAGGCTCTCCATTGCTTGAATAAACCATTTCTATCAATCATTCCTATAAACATCATGCCTCCAAATGCATAAAATGATAAACTATAGTCAACATTCATTTCACCTTTTTCATAGAATTCATTTCACCTTTTTCATAGAATACCATTCAATTTCACTTCATATTTATTTCCAGTATTCATTTTTCCAAACACTACCAAAGGTATCCAATGTAATTATATCAACTTATAAGTAATCAATCTTTTTTCACTTCTATAAAAAGGTAGAAGAAAATTAGTGTGCACCTACTATAGGAAATAGACAATAAGGAAGCTATAAGAATCCATCCTATAACACATTGTTTTCAATTCTTTGAGGAAAAGTGATATCTAAGAATAAAAAAAGCTCTTATTTACACATGAATCAACCATATTTAGAAATGCCTTAGATATCACTTTCAGACTCCCACCACCTAGAACATGAAATAAACCATCTCTGCCATGTCTTTCAACAGAATGGATATAATAAACATGTCATCAACAAAACCATTCATCAAACCCTCAATAAAAATAATTTAAGAAAAACCTTTGACGTACCTAAAATCTCCTTATCTTACATAAATGGAACAACTGATAAAATCTCCAGAATTCTCAACAAACATAACATTAAGATTACCTTCACTCCCCCTAATACTATTTTAAATATGGTAGACTCTGCTAAAGACCCTATAAATCCTGGGCTACAAAAACGATTATATATTATACCTTGCTCTTGTGGTAAAGAATACATTGGTGAAACAGGTAGATCCCTTAACATTAGGCTAAAAGAACATGCTGTTGACTTATCTCGAAACAGAACAGACAAATCCGCCCTAGCAAAGCATGCCTCCGCTTCCTCACATTACATATGAATGGAGGATGCCAAACTTGTCTCTAAGGAGGACCATTACCTAAATAGGAAAATCAAAGAAGCTTTAGAAATCGAGAAAAGAAAAAATAGCATAAATCGTGATGATGGTCTCATTATTAGTAACACGTGGAAACCCTTAATACATCAAAACCTCCCAAGACATTAAATACTAATTATAACTTGATATAAACGCAACATGACTTTAAATATTAAAAAAATAAATAAATAAAATATGAGAGCTTTTAAATAAATAAATATAATCATATATAATATAAATAAACAAACTAATGCAACAATTTAAATAGAAATATATAAAAAAAAAATTGACTTTTAATTCAACCCTATATGGCCATCTTAGAAATAAAAATAGTTCCAACATTAACCTAAACTATAAAATAATATATTGTTATATAACCTTCTTTAAATTGATTAACTAAATCATACAAAGCAATAGTCAATTAACAATAAATTATTTTTTCATATGTTGACATAAATTTAATAGATTATTCATTAACAAAATCAAACAAAACAATGGATAGTTAACTATAAATTATTTTTATAATAAATAAAAATAAATAGTAGATCAATGATTTATAACATAATTTAATTTTACATTCTAATAAATTATTCATAAATTTAAATAAATCACCTTATAATTAACTTCCATTTAGATAATTCCATATATATCTTTCATCAAAGCTGACCTTTACATGCTCCTCATCATTCACTATATATTCCTCTACTCATTTGTCATATTCCTCTCATCTTTTCAAAGATAATTTGACGTCTACCCCTAATGATCGACTCACTTAGGCAATCCAAAATGTTGGTTATTAAAAAAAAAAAAAACTCAGAAACAAGTTATTCCTCTTTTCCACAATCTATTTTCACATGTATGGATTCTGTTTTTAAAAACATTCAATCCTGCCATGGAAGGGATTTGATGGACAACGCCACCCTCTTTGAAAAATTGAGATTCTCTAGAGACAAATGCCTTTCGAACCTAGCCTTTTTAAAGAATTGCAAATATCGTAACCTCACTCCTAAATTCGCCTACTATAAACACCCTCTCAATCATGGTCGCAACCTGGCATTATTGAAAAAACTAACTGAATATTTAATTAAATCTCAAATAAAAACAACGAGACTGCGCCATATAAAAATCTCTGAACAATTGATGAGATTACATCTCTTATTGGCCTCAACACTACGCTGTGACTTATGGCATTCGCTAGACGCACTCACCTTTATAAAAGCTGATCGTTGGCTTTCATCTGACACAGTGAGGAAGGAAAAAAAACTCTCTCATTTACCTCATTCCTCACATCACTCAGTATTTTTCCCCTCTAGTTTATTCTCTGTTGATAACCAATTCTCTCCTCACACAATTGTTTTGGATCACCTCTCTGATGTATTAAACACGAATGGGATTATCCCTACCTCAGGCTCTGTGATGAAAGATGATATCACAAGGGCTGATATCACTGGACCCAACGAAAATTCTGTTACAAAATAATACTTTACACCTGCTCCACTATATCCAATACGGTCTTAAATTCTGCCTCTCTCTCTCTCAGCATTCAGCCGATAGACCTCTCCCCCTCAAATAAAACTATCGGCCTCCTGTCTATCTCTATCCCATACCAAAACAGCTCCCACATTGTAATCGATAACCTCTCTGATGTAGTGAACCCGCATGGGAGTGTCCCTCCCTTAGGCACTGTTATTAAGAACATTATCACAGGGGCTGATATCGCAGAACCCAACGAAAACTCTGTTACAAAAGATGACATTGGTACCTGCTCCACCACATCCAATACGCTCTTAAATTCTACCTCTGTCTCTTTCAACGTTCAACCGATAGACCTCTCCCCTACAAATAAAACTCTCGGCCTCCTGTCTATCTCTCTCCCACAAAAAAATAGCTCCCACATGGTATACGATAATGGTGGTGCTAATTTTCTTAACGTGCAGGACGCTGTCAACATAAAGAACATAACGAGTTCATATGGCAGACACATAACGAGGAAGAACAAACCGTTTGTTCATAACACATAAAATACAAGTTACAGTTATGTCCACGTTGAAAACGCAACAGAAAACGGTTCCCTACGATTATGTTGATATGGTTCATGTCTCTGCACCTGAATACTCAAGCTCTGATACCATTCACATGAAGGCCCCTCCCTCACGAACATAATCTTTGGTAAAAAATAGCACAGAGATTGCAGACCCAGTGATTATTAAACCGTTGAAAAATTATGCATTAAACGGTTTCAAGAACTCTGTCAGAAAAATTGACTTCTCTACACCAATAAACTCCCGCTCTAGTTCCTCCAATCTACCCAACAACTCTAACTTCAACTCTCAACCTACTATCCTCTCCTCTCAAAAAATAAACCGCGCAACTAAAACCTCAAACTTGCCTATCTCTGTCCCTCTTAGCAACTCACACAGCAATAACGTTAACCAATCCCTCAACCACCCAGCCAATAAAGGATTTAATAATCCCACCATAATAAACCTGTCCAACGATAACCTAGACCAAGCCTCTTTGTCTCTTCTTCATAAAGGTATAAACATTTCCATTACTCCCAATAAAATTCCAGTTTACAATATAATTTGTAACATAGAAATTTCCATAAGAGATCTTAACCTCATCGAAGCTGAAGAAATAGGACAAGAAACTATTAAAATTCTTAAGAATGCTAATCCTCCTCCTTGTAGCTTATCCAAAGAAGAAAAACGTGCCCTAAAAAACCTAAAAAACAACAAAAATATAATAATCCTAAAATCAGATAAAGGTAACACAACAGTAATAATGGATAGGGTTGAATATGTTAAGAAAATGGAAGATCACCTAAACAATAGTGGTTGCTACAGGATTCTAAAAAAAGACCCTAGCACTAAGATTCTCAAAGAAGTAACTAAAAAAATAAAGGAATTCTCTTGATAAAATCATAAAAAAGAGAATCACCCCCTCTAGCTCCATCACCCCCAGAATATATGGTGCTCCCAAAATTCATAAAGCAGGTATTCCCCTAAGACCCATAGTCAGCACCATTGGTTCACTGACCTACCTCCTCGCACAATACCTTGCCAAAAAACTTCACCCTCTTGCCGAAAACACCTAATCACATATCAAATACTCTGCATCCTTTGTTCAATGGACCAAAAACCTTCACATGCAAAATGAGGATCTCATGGTAAGTTTTGACATCATCTCCCTTTATACTATGATTTTGGTAGACGAAGCCATTGACATTTTGAAAATTATCACTGATAATGAGACTGTTAACCTCTTAAAGTTATGTGTAAAATCATCTTTCTTTAGCTTCAATGGAACAATTTATGAACAAACTAATGGTGTTGCTATGGGCTCACCTCTATCTCCTATTATTGCCAACATATACATGGAACATTTTGAACAAATAGCTCTCAAATCCTTTCCATTCACCCCTGAAGAATGGAAAAGATATGTATATGATATCTTTGCAAAATGGACACATGGGATATTAAAGTTACATGAGTTGTTAGCCCACATTAATAGTCTCTCGAATCACATCAAATTTACCATTGAAATTCTTAAGAATGCTAAGCCTCCTCCTTGTAGCTTATCCAAAGAAGAAAAACGTGCCCTAAAAAACCTAAAAAACAACAAAAATATAATAATCCTAAAATCAGATAAAGGTAACACAACAGTAATAATGGATAGGGTTGAATATGTTAAGAAAATGGAAGATCACCTAAACAATAGTGGTTGCTACAGGATTCTAAAAAAAGACCCTAGCACTAAGATTCTCAAAGAAGTAACTAAAAAAATAAAGGAATTCTCTTGATAAAATCATAAAAAAGAGAATCACCCCCTCTAGCTCCATCACCCCCAGAATATATGGTGCTCCCAAAATTCATAAAGCAGGTATTCCCCTAAGACCCATAGTCAGCACCATTGGTTCACCGACCTACCTCCTCGCACAATACCTTGCCAAAAAACTTCACCCTCTTGCCGAAAACACCTAATCACATATCAAATACTCTGCATCCTTTGTTCAATGGACCAAAAACCTTCACATGCAAAATGAGGATCTCATGGTAAGTTTTGACATCATCTCCCTTTATACTATGATTTTGGTAGACGAAGCCATTGACATTTTGAAAATTATCACTGATAATGAGACTGTTAACCTCTTAAAGTTATGTGTAAAATCATCTTTCTTTAGCTTCAATGGAACAATTTATGAACAAACTAATGGTGTTGCTATGGGCTCACCTCTATCTCCTATTATTGCCAACATATACATGGAACATTTTGAACAAATAGCTCTCAAATCCTTTCCATTCACCCCTGAAGAATGGAAAAGATATGTATATGATATCTTTGCAAAATGGACACATGGGATATTAAAGTTACATGAGTTGTTAGCCCACATTAATAGTCTCTCGAATCACATCAAATTTACCATTGAAATTGAGAAGGACAACCAATTACCCTTCCTAGACATCCTTTTAACAAAGAAAGATGGAAAAATCAGCATCGAGGTTTATGGAAAAAAGACTCACAAACACAGATACCTTCATGAGGACTCACATCACCACCCGTGCCAAAAAATTGGCATCATCAAAACCCTAACAACCATGGCATCTGGAATTCCAGACTCCCACCACCTAGAACATGAAATAAACCATCTCTGCCATGTCTTTCAACAGAATGGATATAATAAACATGTCATCAACAAAACCATTCATCAAACCCTCAATAAAAATAATTTAAGAAAAACCTTCGACATACCTAAAATCTCCTTACCTCACATAAAAGGAACAACTGATAAAATCTCCAGAATTCTCAACAAACATAACATTAAGATTGCCTTCACTCCCCCTAATACTATTTTAAATATGGTAGACTCTGCTAAAGACCCTATAAATCAAAGGCTACAGAAAGGATTATATATTATACCTTGCTCTTGTGGCAAAGAATACATTGGTGAAACAGGTAGATCCCTTAACATTAGGCTAAAAGAACATGCTGCTGACTTACCTCGAAACAGAATAGAGAAATCCGCCCTAGTAGAGCATGCCTCCACTTCCTCACATTACATACGAATGGAGGATGCCAAACTTGTCTCTAAGAGGACCATTACCTAAAGAGGAAAATCAAAGAAGCTTTAGAAATCGAGAAAATAAAAAACAACATTAATCGTGATGATGGTCTTATTATTAGTAACACATGGAAAACCTTAATACATCAAAACCTCTCAAGACATTAAATAATAATTATAACTTGTTATAAAAGCAACATGACTTTAAATATTAAAAAATAATAATAATAAATAAATAAAATATGAGAATTTTTAAATAAATAAATATAATCATATATAATATAAATAAACAAACAGGTGCAACAATTTAAATAGAAATATTAAAAAAAAAAAAATTGACTTTTAATTCAACCCTATATGGCCATCTTAGAAATGAAAATAGTTCCAACATTAGCCTAAATTATAAAATAATATATTGTTATATAACTTGCTTTAAATTGATTAACTAAATCATACAAAAAAATAGTCAATTAACAATAAATTATTTTTTCATATGATGACATCAATTTAAATAGATTATTCATATGATGACATATACAAAACAATAGTCAATTAACAATAAATTATTTTTTCAGATGTTGACATAAATCTAATAGATTATTCATAAACTAAATCAAACAAAACAATGGTTAATTAACTATAAATTATTTTTATAATAAATCAAAAAGAAACAATAGATCAATGATTTATAACATAATTTAATTTTAAATTTTAATAAATTATTCATAAATTTAAATTAACCACCATATAATTAAATTACATTTAGATAATTCCATATATATATTTCATCAAAGACGACCTTTACATACTCCTCATCATTCACTATATATTCCTCTACTCATTTGTCCTATTCCTCTCATCTTTTCAAAGAGAATTTGACATCTACCCCTGATGATGGACTCACTTAGGCAGTCTGAAATGTTGGTTGTTAAAAAAAAAATCAGAAATAGGTTATTCCTCTTTTCCACAATCTATTTTCACCTGTATGGATTCCCTTTTTAAAAACATTCAATCCTGCCATGGAAGGGATTTGATGGACAACGCCACCCTCTTTCAAAAATTGAGATTCTCCAGAGCCAAATGCCTTTCGAACCTAGCCTTTTTAAATAATTGCAGAGATTGTAACCTCACTCGTAAATTCGCCTACTATAAACACCCCCTCAATCATGGTCGCAACCTGCAATTATTCAAAAAAATAAATGAATATTTAATTAAATCTCAAATAAAAACAACTAGACTGCGCCTTATCAAAATCTCTGAACAACTGATGAGCTTACATCTCTTATTGGCCTCGATGCTACGCTGTGACTTATGGCGTTCGCTAGACGCACTCACCTTTATAAAATCTGATCGTTGGCTTTCCTCTGACACAGTGAGGAAGGACAAAAAATTCTCTCATTTACCTCATTCCTCACATCGCTCAGTACTGTCCCCCTCTAGTTTCTTCTCTACTGATAACCAATTCTCTCCTCACGCAATTATTTTGGATCACCTCTCTGATGTATTAAACACGCATGGGATTATCCCTGCCTCAGGCACTGTGATGAAAGATGATATCACACGGGCTCATATCGCTGGACCCAATGAAAATTCTGTTACAAAACAAGACTTTGACACCTGCTTCACTATATCCAATACGCTCTTAAATTCTTCCTCTGTCTCTCTCAGCATTCAACCGATAGACCTCTCCCCCTAAAATAAAACTCTTGTCCTCTCGTCTATCTCTATACCATACCAAAGCAAATCCCACATTGTAATCGATAACCTCTCCGATATAGTGAACCCGCATGGGAGTGTCCCTCCCTCAGGCACTGTTATTAACAACATTATCATAGGGGCTGCTATCGCAGAACCCAATGAAAACTCTGTTACAAAAGATGACATTAACACCTGCTCCACCACATCCAATACGCTCTTAAATTCCACCTCCGTCTCTTTTAGCGTTCAACCGATAGACCTCTTCCCTACAAATAAAACTCTCGGCCTCCCGACTATCTCTCTCCCACACAAAAACAACTCCCACATGGTATTCGATAACTGTGGTGTTGATTTTCTTAACATGCAGGACGTTGTCAACATAACTAACATAACAAGTTCAGATGGAAGACACATAACGAGGCAGACAAAACCGTTTGTTCATAACATAGAAAATACAAATAATAGTTATGTCCATGCTGAAAACACAACAACAATCGGTTTCTACGATTCTATTGATATGGTTCATGTCTCTGCACTGGAATACTCAAGCTTCGATACCGTTCACATGAAGGCCCCTCTCTCATGAACAGAATCGTTGGTAAAAAATAGCACAGAGATTGTAGACCCAGCGATTATTAAACCATTGAAAAATTCTTCATCAAACAGTTTCAACAACTCTGTCAGAAAAATTGACTTCTATGCACCAATAAACTCCCGCTCCAGTTCCCCCAATCTGCCCAATAACTCTGACTTGAACTCTCGACCTACTTTCCTCTCCTCTCAACAAATAAACCGCACAACTAAAACCTTAGACTTCCCTATCTCTCTCCCTCTTAGAAACTCACACAGCAATAACGTTAACCCATCCCTCAACAACCTGACCAATAAGGGATTTAATACTCCCACCATAATAAACCTATCCAACATTAACCTAGACCAAGCCTCTTTGTCTCTTCTTCATAAAGGTCCAAACTTTGCCATTACTCCAAATAAAATTCCTGTTGTCAATATAATCAGTAACACAAAAATTGCAATAAGAGATCTTAACCTCATCGAAGCTGAAGAAATAAGACAAGAAACTATTAAAATTCTTATAAATGTTAAGCCTCCTCCTTGTAAGTTATCCAAAGAAGAAAAATGTGCCCTAAAAAACCTAAAAAACAACAAAAATATAATAATCCTAAAATCAGATAAAGGTAACACAACAATAATAATGCATAGGCTTGAATATGTTAAGAAAATGGAATATCACCTAAACAATAGTGGTTGCTATAGCATTCTAAAAAAAGACCCTAGCACTAAAATTCTCAAAGAAGTAACTAAAAAAATAAAGGATTCTTCTCTTGATAACATCATAAAAAAGAGAATCACCCCCTCCAGCTCCATCACCCCCAGAATATATGGTGCTCCCAAAACTCATAAAGCAGGTATTCCCCTAAGACCCATAGTCAACACCATTGGTTCATTGACCTACCTCATCGCACAATACCTTGCCAAAAAACTTCACCCTCTTGCCGGAAACACCTCGTCACATATCAAAGACTCTGCATCCTTTGTTCAATGGACCAAAAACCTTGACATGCAAAACGAGGATCTCATGGTAATTTTTGACATCGTCTCCCTTTATACTATGATTCTAGTAGACGAAGCCATTGACATTTTGAAAACTATCACTGATAATGATACTGTTAACCTCTTAAAGTTATGTGTAAAATCATCTTTCTTTAGCTTCAATGGAACAATTTATGAACAAACTCATGGTGTTGCTATGGGCTCACCTCTATCTCCTATTATTTCCAACATATACATGGAACATTTTGAACAAATAGCTCTCAAATCCTTTCCATTCACCCCTGAAGAATGGAAAAGATATGTAGATGATATCGTTGCAAAATGGACACATGGGATATTAAAGTTACATGAGTTCTTAGCCCACATTAATAGTCTCTCGAATCACACCAGATTTACCATTGAAATTGAGAAGGGAAACCAATTACCCTTCCTACACATCCTTCTAACAAAGAAATATGGAAAACTCAACACTGAGGTTTATAGAAAAAAGACTCACACAGACAGATACCTTCATGCAGACTCACATCACCGCCCGAGCCAAAAACTTTGCATCATCAAAACCCTCACCAGCACCTAGAACATGAAATAAACCATCTCTGCCATGTCTTTAAATGGAATGGATATAATAAACATGTCATCAACAAAACCATTCATCAAACCCTCAATAAAAATAATCTAAGAAAAACCTTTGACATACCTAAAATCTCCTTACCTTACATAAAAGGAACAACTGATAAAATCTCCAGAATGCTCAACAAACATAACATTAAGATTTCCTTCACTCCCCCTAATACTATTTTAGATATGGTAGACTCTGCTAAAGACCCTATAAATCCCAGGCTACAAAAAAAAGTATATATTATACCTTTCTCTTGTGGCAAAGAATACATTGGTGAAATAGGTAGATCCCTTAACATTAGGCTAAAAGAACATGCTGCTGACTTATCTCGAAATAGAACAGACAAATACGCCCTAGCAGAGCATGCCTTCACTTCCTCACATTACATACGAATGGAGGATGCCAAACTTGTCTCTAAAGAGGACCATTACCTAAAGAGGAAAATTAGAGAAGCTTTAGAAATCGAGAAAAGAAAAAACAACATAAATCGTGATGATGGTCTTATTATTAGTAACATGTGGAAACCCTTAATACATCAAAACATCTCAAGACATTAAATACTAGTTATAACTTTACATAAACGCAACATGACTTTAAATATTAAAAAAAAAAAAAAATTAAATAAAATATGAGAGTTTTTAAATAAATAAATATAATCATATATAATATAAATAAACAAACTAATGCAACAATTTAAATAGAATTAAAAAAAATAAAAATAAATAAAAATAAAAATAAAAATTGACTTTTTATTCAACCCTATATGGCCATCTTAGAAATAAAATTAGTTCCAACATTAACCTAAATTATAAAATAATAGATTGTTATATAAGTTTCTTTAAATTGATTAACTAAACCATACAAAACAATAGTCAACTAACAATAAATTATTTTTTCAAATGATGACATAAATTTAAATAGATTATTCATATGATGACATAAACAAAACAATAGTCAATTAATAATATATTATTTTTTCATTTGTTGACATAACTTTAATAGAATATTCATAAACTAATTCAAACAAAACAATGGTTAGTTAACTATAAATTATTTTTATAATAAATCAAAAATAAATAATAGATCAATGATTTATAACATAATTTAATTTTACATTTTAATAAATTATTCATAAATTTAAATAAATCACTTTATAATTAAATTACATTTAGATAATTCCATATATATCTTTCATCAAAGCCGACCTTTACATACTCCTCATCATTCACTATATATTCCTCTACTCATTTGTCCTATTCCTCTCATCTTTTCAAAGAGCATTTGACGTCTACCCCTGATGATGGACTCACTTAGGCAGTCTGAAACGTTGGTTATTAAAAAAAAAAAACTCAGAAATAGGTTATTCCTCTTTTCCACAATCTATTTTCACCTGTATGGATTCTCTTTTTAAAAACATTCAATCCTGCCATGGAAGGGATTTGATGGACAACGCCACTCTCTTTGAAAAATTGAGATTCTCCATAGCCAAATGGCTTTTGAACCTAGCCTTTTTAAAGAATTGCAGAGATCGTAACCTCACTCATAAATTTGCCTACTGTAAACACCCTCTCAATCATGGTCGCAGCCTGCCATTATTCAAAAAACTAAGTGAATGTTTAATTAAATGTCAAATAGAAACAACGAAACTGCGCCTTATCAAAATCTCTGAACAACTGATGAGCTTACATCTCTTATTGGCCCTGACGCTATGCTGTGACTTATGGCGTTCGCTAGATGCAATCACCTTTATAAAAGCTAATCTTTGGCTTTCCTCTGACACAGTGAGGAAGCATAAAAAACTCTCTCATTTACCTCATTCCTCACATCGCTCAGTACTATCCCCCTCTAGTTTCTTCCCTGCTGATAACCAATTCTCTCCTCACACAATTGTTTTGGATCACCTCTCCGATTTATTAAACGCGCATGGGATTATCCCTCCCTCAGGAACTGTGATGAAATATGATATCACAAGGGCTGATATCACTGGACCCAATGAAAATTATGTTACAAAAGAAGACTTTGACACCTACTCCACTATATCCAATACGCTCTTAAATTCTGCCTCTGTCTCTCTCAGCATTCAACCGATAGACCTCTCCCCCTCAAATAAAACTCTCGGTCTCCTGTCTATCTCTATCCCATACCAAAATAGCTCCCACATTGTAATCGATAACCTCTCTGATGTAGTGAACCCACATGGGAGTGTCTCTCACATAGGCACTGTTATTAAGAACGTTATCACAAGGGTTGATATCGCAGAACCCAACGAAAACTCTATTACAAAAGATGGCATTGACACCTGCTCCCCCACATCCAATACGCTCTTGAATTCCGCCTCTATCTCTTTCAATGTTCAACCGATAGACCTCTCCCCTACAAATAAAACTCTCAGCCTCCTGTCTATCTCTCTCCCACACAAAAACAGCTCCCACATGGTATTCGATAACTGTGGTGCTAATTTTCTTAATGTGTAGGACGTTGTCCACATAACGAACATAACGAGTTCAGATGGTAGACACATAAAGAGGTAGACAAAACCATTTTTTCATAGCACAAAAAATACAAATAACAGTTATGTCCACGTTGAAAACGAAACAGCAAACAGTTTCTACGATTCTGTTGATATGGTTCATATCTCTGCACCGAATTACTAAAGCTCTGATACCATTCACATGAAGGCCCCTCCCTCATTAATAGAATCGTTGGTAAAAAATAGCATAGAGATTGCAGACCCAGCAATTATTAAACCGTTGAAAAATTCTGCATCAAACTGTTTCAACAACTCTGTTATAAAAATTGACTTCTCCGTGCCAATAAACTCTCGCTCCAGTTCCCCCAATCCGCCCAATAACTCTGCCTTCAACTCTTGACCTACTGTCCTCTCCTCTCAACAAATAAACCGCGCAACTAAAACCTCAGACTTCCCTTACTCTCTCCCTCTTAGCAACTTACACAGCAATAACATTAACCCATCCCTCAACAACCTGACCAATAATGGATTTAATAATCCCACCATAATAAACCTGTCCAACGTTAACCTAGACCAAGCCTCTTTGTCTCTTCTTCATAAAGGTCTGAACTTTGCCATTACTCCCATTGAAATTCTCGTCTTCAATATAATCAGTAACATTGAAATTTCCATAAGAGATCTTAACCTCATCGAAGCTGAAGAAATAAGACAAGAAACTGTTAAAATTATTAAGAATGTTAAGCCTCCTCCTTGTAACTTATCCAAAGAAGAAAAATGTGCCCTAAAAAACATAAAAAACAACAAAAATATAATAATCCAAAAATCAGATAAAGGTAACGCAACAGTAATAATGGATAGGGTTGAATATGTTAAGAAAATGGAAGATCACCTAAACAATGGTGGTTGCTACAGGATTCTAAAAAAATACCCTAGCACTAAAATTCTCAAAGAAGTAACTAAAAAAATAAAGTATTCTTCTCTTGATAACATCATAAAAAAGAGAATCACCCCCTCCAGCTCCATCACCCCCAGAATATATGGTGCTCCCAAAATTCATAAAGCAGGTATTCCCCTAAGACCCATAGTCAACACCATTGGTTCACCGAACTACCTCCTCACACAATACCTTGCCAAAAAACTTCGCCCTCTTGTAGGAAACACCTCGTCACATATCAAAGATTCTACATCCTTTGTTCAATGGACCAAAAACCTTGACATGAAAAATGAGGATCTCATAGTAAGTTTTCACATCATCTCCCTTTATACTATGATTCTGGTAGATGAAGCCATTGACATTTTGAAAACTATCACTAATAATGAGACTGTTAACCTCTTAGAGTTATGTGTAAAATCATCTTTCTTCAGCTTCTATGGAACAATTAATGAACAAACTCATGGTGTTGCTATGGGCTCACCTCTATCTCCTATTATTGCCAACATATACATGGAACATTTTGAACAAATAGCTCTCAAATCCTTTCCATTCACCCCTGAAGAATGGAAAAGATATGTAGATGATATCTTTGCAAAATGGACACATGGGATATTAAATTTACATGAGTTCTTAGCCCACATTAATAGTCTCTCGAATCACATCAAATTTACCATTGAAATTGAGAAGGACAACCAATTACCCTTCCTAGACATCATTTTAACAAATAAAGATTGAAAAATCAGCACCGAGGTTTATAGAAAAAATACTCACACAGACAGATACCATCATGCGGACTCACATCACCACCCGAGCCAAAAAATTGGCATCATCAAAACCCTAACAACTAGGGCATCCATAATTTCGGCTCCCACCACCTAGAACATGAAATAAACCATCTCCACAATGTCTTTCAATAGAATGGATATAATAAACATGTCATCAACAAAACCATTCATCAAACCCTTAATAAAAATAATTTAAGAAAAACCTTTGACATACCTAAAATCTCCTTACCTTACATAAAAGGAACAACTGATAAAATCTCCAGAATGCTCAACAAACATAACATTAAGATTGCCTTCACTCACCCTAATACTATTTTAAATATGGTAGACTCTGCTAAAGACCGTATAAATCCCAGGCTACAAAAAGGAGTATATATTATACCTTGCTCTTGTGGCAAAGAATACATTGGTGAAACAGGTAGATCCCTTAACATTAGGCTAAAAGAACATGCTGCTGACTTATCTCGAAACATAACAGAAAAATCCACCCTAGCAGAGCATGCCTCCGCTTCCTCACATTACATACGAATGGAGGATTCCAAACTTGTCTCTAAAGAGGACCATTACCTAAAGAGGAAACTCAAAGAAGCTTTAGAAATCGAGAAAAGAAAAAACAACATAAATCGTGATGGTGGTCTTATTATTAGTAACACATGGAAACCCTTAATACATCAAAACCTCTCAAGACATTAAATACTTTTAATTCAACCCTATATGGCGATCTTAGAAATAAAAATAGTTCCAACATTAACCTAAATTATAAAATAATAGATTGTTATATAATTTTCTTTAAATTGATTAACTAAATCATACAAAACAATAGTCAATTGACAATAAATTATTTTTTCATATGATGACATAAACAAAACAATAGTCAATTAACAATAAATTATTTTTTCATATGTTGACATAAATTTAATAGATTATTCATAAACTGAATCAAACAAAACAATGGTTAGTTAACTATAAATTATTTTTATAATAAATCAAAAATAAATAATAGATCAATGATTTATAACATAATTTAATTTTACATTTTAATAAATTATTCATAAATTTAAATAAATCACCTTATATTTAAATTACATTTAGATAATTCCATATATATCTTTCATCAAAGCCGACCTTTACATAGTCCTCATCATTCACTATATATTCCTCTACTCATTTGTCCTATTCCTCTCATCTTTTCAAAGAGCATTTGACGTCTACCCCTGATGAAGGACTCACTTAAGCAGTCCAAAACTTTGGTTATTAAAAAAAAAAAACCCAGAAACAAATTATTCCTCTTTTCCACAACATATTTAGCCTTTTCAATCCATTGTACACTGGGAAATCAATTGCCAATTGCTATAATATTTTGCAATTCCCTTCGAAAGGGACAATATCTTATGAAATTCCATGTTTTCACCTAAAATAAATAACTCTAAGACATAGAATCTTTTTTTGATTAAAAAATTTTTCATAAAAACCATGAAGAAACCAATTTAAATGCTTAAGAGTGCAAAAAAATGAAAATTGTCACTAAATCAATGTTTGGTTATTTTTTTTAAAATAGCCAACCTCAATACCAGTAATTTAATCATCTCAATTACAATAAAACCACCCCATCATATAGAGAGGTGGGCCTAAAATATACACATAGAAACTTATGATTGAAGTAATAAGTGGAAAGGGGTGCAAAATTATTTTATACACTTACTTAAACAACTAGTGGTAGTGGTTGATGAAGTCATGTCAAAAGTCACAAATATAGCTCTACTCTTTGAAGAATTAGAAAGCTAGCTATATTAGGAGGCTTCAGTTCAAGAATAAGAAATAAAATCTTGGGTTTTAGCTTAGAAAGGAGTATTCAGGAAGATAGGCTCTATAACCACAAACAAACACTCTATTGAAAGACAAAGACAATCTAAGAAAGGTCTCAGGAAGCAACAAAACACAAATAAAAGTTACAAGCTTAAGAAAGAATAGAGCTGTGAGTTGGTGCTCATAAGTAGAACACAGAGATATTAGATCTGCAGAGGTTGAAGGAAAGAACAATACTATCAACAAAGGAAAGAACAGAACTGTCAGCCATCAAGAAAACACATACATCTCTACTCTTTGAGGCATTAGAAAGATATCTAGATTAGGAAGATTGATTCCAGGAATAAGAAATAAAAGCTTATGTTTTAGCTTAGTAATGAGTATTCAGGAAGATAGGCACTATAACCACAAACAAACATTCTGCTGAAAGACAAAGACAGTCTAACAAAGGTCTTAGGAAGAAACAGAACACAAGAAAAACCTAAAAGCTTAAGAAAGAAGGAAGTTGTGAGTTGGTTCTCATAAGAAGTACACAGAGATATTAGATATGCAAAGGTTGAAGGAAAGAACGGAACTATCAACCATCAGGAAAACACATACAACTCCACTCTTTGAACCATTAGAAAGTTGGCTAGATTAGGGAGCCTCAGTTCAGGAATAAGAAAGAAAAGCTTATGTTTTAGCTTAGAAAGGAGTATTCACGAAGATAAGCACAGTAACCACAAACAAACACTCTTCTAAAAGAGAAAGATAATCTAACAAAGGTCTAAGGAAGAAACAAAACACAAATACAACCTACAAGCTTAAGAAAGAACATAGTTGTGAGTTGGTGCTCATAAGAAGAACACAAAGATATTAGATCTAGAAAGGTTGAAGGAAAGAACAGAGCTATCAGCCATCAGCAAAACACATACAGATCTACTCTTTGAGGCATTACAAAGCTAGCTAGATTAGGAAGCTTTAGTTCAGGAATAAGAAAGAAAGCAAACAAACCTGCTTACTTGAACTAATTCTACTCAACCAATCAAGCAACCATCTAACATAGCTAACCTTATTAGCCATACAGCCTAGCTAGTTAACCCCAGACCCATCAATCCAAACCCCATGACTATGACTACTATAATATGCTACCATAATTTTGTCACAACCATATTTTTATTGAGGGATGATATATACCCATATATAATAAGTTGAAGATAGGATGGCTTGTACACAATGTAATACGTATTAGTACTATTCAACAAGGTCATGATTATTCCATAAGATTAAGTCCATAGATTGGTATCATTGCAAATTTTAACACATAGCCTAATATGCATAAGCTCTTATACACATCTAGGCCTAATCAAATTGTATTGAGAAATAAAAACATTTTCTCTCCACAATTCAAAAATAATAATAATTAAACAATTCATGTGATGTATAGTTATGATATTTTTATATAATCATTATTTTTCTTTTGAAAACATTAATACTGAATTGTTTAGGTGAATCTTTCTTTCTATTGAATGAATAGTTTTTACGCTATACTGAAAACTAGTGGTATTATTTTTATGAGAACGAGAATTTACAAGTCGTTCTGATCTGAGCTACAGTAAATAACAGAAGGAAGATTCCCAGTAGAGTTTGAATAATTGGTCATCAAGCTGCATTGTATAGGAAGTAGAAATCCTCTTCTACTAAATCTGATTCCATGGTATGTCTGTGTGAGAAAGAGAATGAGTAAAGAGGTGGTCAATGAGGTGTTTGGATGGCTGAAGGTTTTTAGATAGGCCTTTTAGAGATAGTTATTAGGTATATTATCATGTTCACTTTGACTAGTCATATGATGAATTCAGTTCAGGAATAAGAAAGAAAGGATTTTTTTCTTCTAAAAAAATAAATACAATCTAAAAAACTAATTAGAAGACAACAATCTAACAAAAAATGTAACAAACTAATTAGAAGAAAGAAAGGAGTTTTTTTGTTTACCTGGAGATGACAAGACGACAATAAACAAACAAAAATGACAAGGCAGACTGCAACAATAACAACCGACAAAAAATGACGAGGGAGGTCACAACAACAATAAATGGTAGCAAACAACGAGGCATGCCACAACGAGGAAGGATAACGCTGAAGACGCAGGTTATTTGTAACCTACAAAAAAAAAACAAAGAAAAAAATTAAAACCCACAAAAAAATAAAGACAAACATGAAGCTTCTCACCTCCTCGCCCTGGAAACACCAAGCCCCTGAAACAGAAAACATCAGTGCAACAACCAAACTAGGAGATAGAGATCATAGAATGGTAACAAGCCTGAAACCTCTTGCGGTTTGCAGGCCAGTATATTTAAAAGAAATATTTTGGCCAATTTCTTTTCAAAATTTCAGTCGAACTAATAGTCCGGCAGAACTAATAGTTTGGCCAAACTTCTATTGACGATTTTCCCATCTCCGACCAGCAATCTATTTACACACGCTGTTAATATTCGATCAATTTAAATGGCATAATCAGTTCAACCAAACTAATTTATAAACTTTGGACGAACCGTTGAAAAAATGAATTTTCCACCCGTTTTTCTCACAAAAGTGTAACCCACCTTCTCATTTTTACCCATTAGTATTATTGGTATACGTCTATTGGAATTTATCAACCACATTTAATGATGTGGCTATGAATATGTTTCATATATGTTTATCAACATATATAAAACACATATATTCATGTGGTTGTGCTATATGTAATCTATTGAAGCATAGGTTAAGGAGAATTTTTAATGGCATCATGTAAACTTCCTGACTCAGAATAACTCAGATCAAGATGTTGAGCACATACAATGGCTTTCTCCTTAGTAACCTTCTTTATCATGTAAATATCCTCATATATAGGTCGAAATAAAGATTGGGTAAACAAATATTTAAGCAAGTCATCATGAACCTTGGTCCTAATATATTTCATCTCCTCCACTCATGAATATAATAAAAAATGTGAGTAGAGTTATAATGTTTAAATATGGATAGGAGGTCAATCCTGAGATCCTACTATGAAATTAATTAAAATAAGTTCAAAATGTATACTAGAATATTCCCTATCAAGTTCAAAGAGGTGACCATGGGAAATCGTCATAACTCTCTCTCTAAGCATCATATTGGAATTCTGTAAAAGGTGGTCGAAATCATACGGACTAGAGTTTCCTTTTTATTAATTTCATAGAAAAAGGAGGAAACACTGACACGTGGCATGCCGTACAAGTTCGTTGTACTGAACCAATCCATAATTAGGTCATTGTGGGAGATTGGACATAACTTTGTCTTGAAGCATCCATAGAAGGTCAGACCTATGGCATTGGAAAGAAGATTTAGAGGGATACTATAGCACCGAATTACAAATATTGAAGATATGAAATCACAGAGATAAGTCAATTTCAATATCGAGCTCCTCAAAAGAAAGAAAAAAATTGTGTATTTGTTTAATATAAAAGTAGACATGTAAGGTTTGAAAAATTTGATACAAGAATTGTTTCTGAATGGCAAAAATATAGTAGAGGAAACTCATTGTGAGAACAAAATAAATGTTAATCATGATTTCATAAAATCTAATGTTGGATTGAATACCCACCATATTCCAAAGATCGATATGAGGAATTTTTATGGCAAGGATCCCGTAACATGGATACTACAGATGGAGAAATTTTTTGATCTAAATAATGTGCAAACCACACTAAAGGTACGCATTGTAACTTTATATTTAGAACAAAATAAATTTTTATGGTATCGATGGCTTTGCTCCCGTAAAAAAAATTTCACTTGGTGAATTTTTATGGTGGAAATGATAGAAATTATGAGGATACAAAGAGAAACACATTCTTTAGCCAATCGATAAATCTCAAACAAAAGGGTTTAGTGCTGGTGCACAATAAGGACATCCAAAAATTGAATATAAGGGTTAATGATATTCCATAGGAACACATGATTGACGTCTTCATAGGGACTTTAAAGGATAACATCCAACATGAGGTTCGCAGTTGGGAACCTAATTCATTGGAGAAAGCATTCAGGTTGGCAAGAAAAATTGAATGTAAAATTATGGCGACAAGGAATCCTACCACTCACATCTATAAATATTTAAGTGTCGCTTCTCCTATAATTCCACAACCTACAAGGTGGACACCACAACAATTGGAAGAAAAAAGAGCAAAAGGGATTTTGTATAGTTTTGATAGAAAATACACTAAAGGTCATAAGTGTGTTGAGAAGAAATTATCTTACATAGATTATGAAGAGGAGGAACAAAATGAACAAGAAACTTCAAAAGAAGAGGATATACAATAGGAACCAACCATAGAAGAAGAATAAATGAGTCCGGCCATATCATGTAATATCTTGGTAGGAATTACTACTCCTAAAACTCTCAATATAGAAGGACATATCAAGAAGAAAAAATTAATATTGTTTATTTATTCGGGTAGTACCCATAATTTTATTCATTGTAAGGTAGCCAAAGAATTGAATTGTTCCCTATACCCAACACTAGAATGTCAAGTGATGGTTACAAATGGAGGAACTGTAAATTTCTCTGGAAAATTCCATAGTATGAAGATAACCATGGGGGAATATGTACGAAATAGTTCAATGTTTTCCATTCCAATGGTAGGTGATGATGTTGTACTAGGAGTATAATGGTTACAATCTTTGGGGATAATAGCTTTTAATTTTTAGGAACTTTTCTTGAAATTTTTTTTGAAAGGAAAGGAAGCCGAATTACGAGGTATCATAGGGAAGATGGGAAAGATAATAAGCTCTAATTTCATGATAAATATTTGGAAGAAAGAAAAACTAGGCATAATTTCACAATTATGCTCACTAGACGTTCCAACATCAAAATCATCTATTTCTCGAGATCTCTAAAAATTCTTGGACAATCATTCCAAGGTGTTTTAAACTACTAAAGGACACCCACATATTCGTGATCATGATCATGCTATTCATTTGGTTCTAGGAAGTGTTTCTTCAAACATCAGGTCTTAGAGATATCCTTATGTCCAAAAGAGCGAAATTGAACATATGATTGTAGAAATGTTAGAGGTTGGTATAATTCAACCTAGTCAAAGTTCTTTCTCTGCTCCAGTAGTATTGGTGTATAAGATGGATGGATCATGGCGCATGTGTCTAGATTATAGGGAGCTCAATAAGCTCAATATTAAAGATAAATTTCCCATTCTTGTGATTGATGAATTATTGGATGAATAACATGGAGAACTTTATTTTACCAAGTTTGATCTTCGCTTAGGATATCATCAAATTAGAATGAAGACTGAAGATATTACGAAAACAACATTTCGAACTCATGAGGGTCATTAAGAATTTTTGGTCATGCCTTTTGGCCTTACCAATTCACCTTCTACATTTCAAGGGTTCATGAATTCCATTTTCAAACCCTTCCATAGAAAATTTGTGTTAGTAATTTTTGATGATATACTAATCTACAACGAGTCTTGGAAGGATCATGTTCAACATGTTGATAGGGTGCTCAAACTATTGAAGGAGAAAAAATTATATGCAAAAACATACAAATGTTTCTTCAGAGTACAAGAGGTAGAATATCTGGGTCATATTGTATCTCATGAGGGTGTTAAGGTCGACCCTAAAAAATTAAAGCCAATAAGGAATGGAAAGTCCCCACAACCAAGAAGAAGTTGCGAGGATTTCTCGGGTTGAGAGGGTTGACAAGGATTAGCAGCACCTCTAACAACAATATTGAAAAAATATGAATTTTCATGGACTCCTGAAGAAACTAAGGCCTTTGAACATCTTAAATATACAATGTTCCTAGCACCGGTCTTAGCCACACCAGACTTCACAAAAGCCTTATATTATGGAATGTGATGCCTTATGACATGAAATTGGTGTTGTTTTAATGCAAGAAGGAAGACCCATTACTTTTGAAAGTCATTCAATCAAAGGAAAGTATTTATAGAAATCTATTTATGAAATGGAAATGTTGGAAATACTACATGCACTAAAGAAATGAAGACCTTACTTAATGGGAAGACACTTCAAGGTAAAAACTAATCATGATAGTCTTAAACACTTTTTGGATCAAAGAGTATCTTAAGAAGAGTAGAGAAAATGGGTCACAAAGATGTTGGGTTATGACTTTGAAATAATCTACAAAAAGGGGAAGTTAAATGTTTTTGTAGATGCACTCTCAAGAAAGGATGAAGAGGTGTAAGTATTTCTTTGTGCCATTTATACTATCCAAATAGATTGGATAACCGAAGCAAAGGATGACTGGAAGAAGGATGAAGAAGTGTGGACACTCATTCAAATTTGCAGCAGGATCCTAGTACATATGATACATTTAGTTGGAAAAATGATTCCTTATGGTACAAATATAGCTTATATATTTTTAAGAATTCCCAACTAAAACAAAATATTCTTTTGGAATTGCACACTTATCCTCTAGGAGGACACTCAGGATTTTTAAAAACTTACCACAGGGTGAAGAATTTTTTTTTGGGGGGATGGCCTAAAATCTTATATTAAAAATTTTGTGGCAGAATGTTTGGTTTTCTAGAAAAATAAAGTTGAGAAAATTAAGACCCCGGGTCTTCTACAACCTTTATCCATTCCAAGTCAATGTTGGGAGGAGATTTCAATGGATTTTTTCACAAGTTTACTTAAGTCCGAAGGAAAGAGTGTCATCATGGTGGTAGTTGATAGACTTACCAAGTATGCACACTTTTTTGCATTATCTCATTCATTTAAAGCAAGTACAGTTGCTACTGCATTTATGGAAACAATTCAAAATCTACATGGAAACCCAATTATTATTGTAAGAGACAGAGATCCCATTTTTACTGGAAATTTTTGGACGAAATTATTTTCTTATTCGGGTACTCAAGTAGCTCATATCTCATCTTATCATCCTCAATCCGATGGTGAAACTGAGATAGTGAATAAATTTTCGGAAGGATATCTTTGTTGTTTTGTATTTGATAAACAAACACAATGGGTCAAGTGGTTACCTCTCCTTGAATCGTGGTATAACACTTCCTTCCATACTGAAGCAAAAATGACCCCATTTATGGCACTTTATGGATATCATCCACCATCCATCACATCATCTTTAAGAGAAAATTCTAAGTTTCAAGCAATGGAAGATCACATCAAGCGTCAAAAAGAAGTTCTCCAACTCTTAAGGATAACCTAAATTTGGCACAAAATCGAATGAAACAAAAGGGAGATCAACATTGCAGGGAAAGAAGTTTTGATGTAGGATACTAGGTATTTTTACGGCTACAACCATACAAACACATGTCCCTCAAGAAAGCTAAGAAGGATAATAAATTATCACCAAATTACTATGGTCCTTACAAGGTGTTGCAAAATATTGGTACTATGGCATACAAATTGGAGCTTCCTTATTCTTCACAAGTGCATCTAGTTTTCCATGTTTGATGCTTAAAGAAGGTTAAAGGTGACATAATTCTAGTTCAAAAAATATTTCCAAAACTTTATGAGGAAGGAAAAATCATATTGGAACCTAAAGCATTAACAAAAAAAATAACTCGAAAGCTACGAAATCAATCAATTTTAGAGTATCTCATCAAGTGGAATAACTTACCCACTGAATATTCTACATGGTAGGATGATAATTCTATATAGAAGCATCCAAAGCTACTCAAGTGAGGACAATACTTTTTTTAAGGAGAGGGGCATGTTAGGTCGCTATATTACTAGTGTAGTCCCTTATTGTTGTTATTTTAGGCCCCTTGTTGTTATTGTTGTACCCTTATAACCCCAATATTGTTATTATTGTGCCCTTAAATTATTATTGTTAGGTCGGTGATGATTATATTGTGACCCCATGGACTCCTATGTATAGAAGGAGGTTTTTTCATTTGTGTCATCCAAGAATTTCTCATTTATGTAATGTAAAGGAGGTTTCCCCCTCGAAGTGGATTATTTCTAAGGCATTGATCTCTCTTTTCCTCTATTTTTGGAGTTGGTTTCATAACATCCCATAACATATTCAATGGTAGAATTTTATGGACCAAGGTTAGACTTCGTACCAAGAAACTAAGCTGCCAAGCCAATAAATGTGATGAAAGGATAATTTCCTTTAAGGGGAATTTCCCAAGGGACATGGGACTTCCAAACACATGAATACTGATAGGATTATACCTCACAGTAGAATAGTTAACTGCCTATTTAAAAGCATCATGGCAAGCATAATAACTTGTTTTTTCATAGTGGTACTATTTGGGTTAATTCCCCCACGTAAACTAGCCTATTTGAAAGAAGGGGACCCTCAAAAGAGAGACATCGCAACTAACATAAAAATACCCCAAGGTTGGGATGTTCTTCCAAAAAAATTAGTACCCCTAAAATAGCTAGAAACAAATATATACCCCCTTGGATGTTTCTCGAAGAAATGGTTACATTAGGTAAAGGATCCATAGGAATATATGAGCCATGTGGAAACACCCCAGCTCCTGCGGGTTGACTAGGAATTTCCCCCATCCCAAACACAAAATTTGGTGAATCTATAAGTACATATAAACTAAAAAAAATTGTATGGTTCACAAAAGTAATAATCGTGATTCCCCATGAAGAGGAAAAATGAATTATCAAACTAGGAGGAGTGCACCTTATCACACTAAAAGTTGGTAATGACAACATGAAGAAATATATTTTTGATGTAGAAGATCATGAGGGACCTATCTTCCCATGGTATATGCACCACTCTCTCTAAACATAGGATGATAAAACATGGAAAATGGTTTAAAACAAAAATGTATTATTTGCACAAGAACATAGCCAAAAGGTTTGGTTAAATTTGGGATAATGTGTGGTGGTGGACATTCATTAATAACCTCAAAAGTAACCAAGTCGTCCACTCTAGTGTGGTCTAATTCCACCATTTTTATAGCTATCCTACATATTCTTGGTGGTGGACCTTCTTCTTCAGGAAAATGTTTTAAAAGTGTCCAAGGGCATCGAATATTTTGGCCAGCCATGATGAATATATTTCACTATTATGTTTAATTAATTAAGACACCCCTATGTTCGAATATACTTGGACAAAACAAGACATGCTATCAAATATATGGATTTAAGCACACAAACCAAGAAAATTAGAGGGCTCTTCTCATAGACAGAGGTTGGTTAATTAGGGCCCAATTTGAATGTGAAAATGTGGTTGATAAATTTATGTTAGCCTCATTATTAATGAATCTTATTCCTATAACTAATTACCCTTATAAGTTGTGGTGTAGCCCTAGGAGAGTCAAGTATGTCCAAAATAACATGTACCCTAGGTACAATAAGGAAATTACCCTCATCATCACCCATGTAAGATAGTGACGATTGTTGCTACTAAGGATACCACGTAAAGAGGCTTGACCTAGAGGCACAATAATCAATTGGGTCTACATGAAAGGGTGGGAAAAAAAGACCCAAAACCTCTATGATAGATTGCTCAAAGTGAGCTAGTGTAACACCCCTGGAAAATTTATGTTACAAATTTTAAATTTAAGCTACGGATGAAAAGTTAGGAGGGATAAATAACATGATGAGCTGATGTAAATATTTATTTTGAAAATAAAAAATAAAAAATTGGGTGTGTTAATATTCTTGAAAATATGCTAAAGGTTATGATGTGATATTAGACTCTTAAGTGCTAGGAAAATAGTTGTTATCAAGTATGACCAGGAAGGGGTGAGAACAAAAGGGAAGAAAATATTCCATTTTTTCCAGTCAGTTGAGCTATTGGGAGAGAAGAACCACTAATAAAATTCATGATTGGAGATAGAGGCTGTGAGGTGGAACGTATAGAAGAAAATTGTGGTTGATAAAGGTAATTTGTTTTAAGAAAAGAGACTATTGGGAGAGAAAAGTTGTTTCTAAACCGAGATAAAACTAGAAACACATTGCTAAAGGGGTTGAGGAAGTGAACCTAAAATGTATTCTTGCATTTTTTTCCTACAAAGGGGGAGTGAATATTACGGGGAAATAACTATCGAAGCTAGCCATGATTAGGAGGAATGTTGGAGCCTTTAATATAATTACGAGAAGCATTTAGATAAGTATATAAATGTTCTAAATTGTGCATGTGATGGATTGTTTGTTTCAGGGGATAGTATTTCTAAAAACTGAGTAGTTAGGGCTCAAAGAAGAACCTAGATTTGTTTCCCATGACAGGGACCCACTAGCTATCTGTCCTAGCATTGTACACAATATCAAAAATATTTTGAACTATATAGTTCATCGAAATATATATAAATTACATAATAAGTTTCACAATATTCATATCAAGAAAGTAAAAATAACCGCATAGAACTTAGAGAAAGAAGGTATAGCATATATGCTTGAAGAAAAAAAAAGGAAAATTAATAGCAGTAACAATGTAACGCCCTATGGAAATTATCATATAAGTTACAAGTTCTTCCAAGAAAATAAAACATAAATTTATGTATTTTTCTTATGAAAAAATAATGAGAATTTTAATTTTATATCCATATAGGCCATGGCCTCCTTTCATAGAGTAACTTTTAGTAAGGGCAGAAACGTGAAGCTGGGTTACACTGTTGTGAGAATCGAGGGTTGAAATTTTTTTCGGCAATAGTTCGGCCGAACATTTTATAGAGTTCGGTCGAACTATGTAATAGTTCGGCCGAACTTGTTTTTAAAGTTCGGCCGAACTCGTGATTCCGTTTAGACTGACGACCTACTGACGGAGCGGGCAAACAAAATTTTTTCCGTAGTTTGGAAAACCGGCAACTAAAGCTCGGCCGAACTTTTACATTTAAAATAGTTCGGCCGAACTATTTTCTATAAATAAATCGCCCGCGAAGTTACTGATTTTATTCTTTCCGCGTTTTGTCTGTCGCTATCGCATCTCGTCGCCGTGCTGGAGTTTTTTCGCACCTCATCGCCGTGCTGGAGTTCTGTTGCACCTCGTCGCCGTGCTGGAGTTCTGTCGCACCTCGTCGCCGTTCTGGAGTTCTGTTTCATCTCGTCACCGCAGCTCCTCGTGTTTGCCACGGTCACGCTCTTCGGTCATCGGGTAAGTCTGTTTACGCATTTTTGAAGTGGAAAATCGGGAACATCTGTGGAAAATTTGGAAAATCTCGTGTTTGACATGGAAAATTTGGAAAATTTCATGTTTGACGTGGAAAATCTGTTAATGCATTTTTTTATTTTGGACGTGGAAAATCTGTTAATGCATTTTTGTATCTGTTAATGAATTTTTGTATCTGTTCCCTTAATCCCTTCAGCTGCACCCTGCATGCCATTATAATAAAGTATAATTAAATCAAAACAGACACTCTATAAACAATTTTTTTTTTTGGGTTCATAGATTTGTTACCTCCTTTTTGTCTTCGAGGTACGCCATCAGTTCCCTTACACTGGTGAAGCTCAATCTCACTTGCTTTCCTTGTGACTCTTCCTCTGACTTTTGGCGAGCGAGTGTCAAGATGATATCGTGTACACTGGCAACACCATTTGTGGTTCTAGTAACAAGAGCTCTGCTTTCTAACATCTTCAGTTCAGATTTTCCCACAATGTCTTCCACAGTGTGCCAATCCCATCCTTTGAAATATGAACATATATCTAAAAATGGATCTCTGCAATCATGGGGAAGAGCATCGTAGGCAAAAGCGTAGCACATCTCCTTAAAGTCTTCACTCGCCCATTTATCTTTCTATTGCATCAGTGTAGAATAAGCTTCATGTCTATCATCAGCCTGACCTATGAATGGTGCAGCTAATGTTAGCATGAGTGGAATTTTGCCACATATTTGTATGATCTCATTCAATTGAGTCTCATTTAATATTCCATCCTCTATTTCCTCTACAGAACTCAAATTTTGACAGAATATCTACCTTGGACACCTCTGAAATGCAACCTTTTTTAAAACATGCCTGAAACAAAGTCATTACATGTGCAGAGTAGAAATTTTTTAATACTAGATCATTCGGCCTTCTTTGAAGAGGAGCTAGGACTGGTTAGAAGCTCTTCAAATCTGTGGCATATATTCTAACTGAAGTCTGCAACTCTCGGCCATCTAGGGCACAGACCTAGAACACAACAGTGCAGCCTAATTGATGACTATTATCTACTGAATAGGAATTAAAAAATAAGCACATTGATTGTTCTAATCTCTTTCTGAGGTCTGTTACATATGCTACCTTTAATCTCTGTTATATAGCATATAGGTCTCAAGTTTAAGTCATCAGAACTCTTGAAGTGGCAAGGTTTCTTCTCATTATAGGTTTCATTACATCTACAGTCATGATACAGTAATTGATGTTTATGCTGGAAGACTATCTGTGCTGTGTAATACATTTTGGCTCGTTCCTCGTGGCCGTGTAACACATTATCCGTTCTCCATCGAAAAGGTTTCCATTCATTTGAAGAAGATTTAGGCACTTTATAAAATTTTGATTTTAATTTGAAATATAAATATGCAGTCACATTGTCTATACTTTTGAATCCTATTGACCAACCCTGTGGTCATTCATTGGACATATATATATATATATATATTAATTTCAGAAATAAAACATATAATTGATGTTTATGTTGGAAGACTATCTGTGCTGTGTAATACATTATCTGTTCTGTTCCTGTGCTATGTAATACATTATCTGTTCTTACTGAAAAAAAAGGTTTCCATTCATTTGAAGAAGATTTAGGCACTTTATAAAATTTTGATTTTAATTTGAAATATAAATATGCAGTCACATTGTCTATACTTTTGAATCCTATTGACCAACTTTATGGTCATTCATTGGACATATATATATATATATATATATATATATATATATTTTTTTTTTAATTTCAGAAATAAAACATATAATTGATGTTTATGCTGGAAGATTATCTGTGTTGTGTAATACATTATCTGTTCTGTTCCTGTGCTGTGTAATACATTATCTGTTCTTACTGAAAAAAAAGGTTTCCATTCATTTGAAGAAGATTTAGGCACTTTATAAAATTTTGATTTTAATTTGAAATATAAATATGCAGTCACATTGTCTATACTTTTGAATCCTATTGACCAACCTTGTGGTCATTCATTGGACACACACACACACACACACACACACACACACATATATATATATATATATATATATATTTTAATTTCAGAAATAAAACATATTATTTATCTGTAATTGGAATGAAATTACATCTTTCATGTGCAAAGAGAACTTCCCTGTA
Source organism: Pinus albicaulis (assembly GCA_034641835.2). NCBI lineage: Eukaryota > Viridiplantae > Streptophyta > Pinopsida > Pinales > Pinaceae > Pinus > Pinus albicaulis. The sequence continues at coordinate 1,216,010,111 of CM076578.1, forward strand.
GTCCTACATTTTCCATAAAGTTGAAGGTCACCAAACAATTGCGGTCAATAACTTTTTGGTCCATTCCATACTCAAGTGCGAAAATCTCTAGCATTTCAAGTTTTTGGTCATCATAGCTATTAAGGAATGAAAAAGGACACTAGTATTGATATATTGCTTCCATTATATCATTCTTTTTCAAGGTTGATTCCATCCTTGTTGAAGTATATTTGTCTAAATCCTTATCTACAAGGGCACATTGTGTATTGTGGTGCATGTTGTGTATCTCTTGTTGTGAATCTCAAGTTACTTTAAAAATTTGGTCACCTAGTATGCTTAATGAGCTTGGAATTACACTTTAGAAAGAATCCAATTACAATTGAGACTTAAGTTCTACCATCTTAAAATAAGAATTCACGAATTCACGAACTAGTTCCGAAAAAAAATTTCAACCCGCAATTCTCACAAAAGTGTAACCCAGGTTCCATAGTTATTTATAATTTTTATTTTAGAAAGAACCTTCAACCAAAAATACCCCAAAGGTTAGTCCCCTGTGTGCCCTTTGAGACACATTAGGTCATCCCACCAATTCATGCCCCATGCTTCATGAGTTGAAGGGTATCCTTCATACCCCTTAAGCACCCCCATTTCTCCCCACTCCATCATGTGATGTTGCCACCTCATCACGGAATAAGGGTTTAAGAACCAACGACCTCTTGTCTATTTATGTGAAACACAAACATTATACACAACATTGTCTCAATCTCCGACGATATCAAGATGTGTTGGTCACCATACATCATGCCTCAATAGTAGCACCACAACTTACACCAACCTCATATGTTGATGATTCCTCTTCCACCATTTATTATGTCACGAACTCGGTTAATTAGTATTTGGCATGCCCTTGAGTGCTCTATGTTAAAGACACTCATCTCATCTATATGTGTCCTTTACTCATCAAATACCATCATCACTGCATGCATCAAGTGACATATCCCCCTCATCAAGATCCCAATCCGCATAATTTTGGATGCTCCTCATACACTAAGTACCTTGACCATATCAATGGAATACCCAACTCCTAGCATGGTTCCCACCACACCAACACAACTATTGGAGATTCAAACGACCTCACCACTTAGAAAATGATAAGAAATTATTTCACCCCCTTGTACTGACAATACATAGAAAGAATAACATAATTAATAGAAGAGATAAAAATATGAATTAGAGAAAGGGATGGATCACATATTAAAGGAAATGTAAGCCAACCTAGGAAGAAACCAACTCTTCGCTCCCACTTCAAATAATTTTTAAGAGTAAACAATGAAAACAACAAATCGATCTATGTACGAGATGTACAACATTCAACCATACCTATATAAAGAGTGTACAATGAAATTAATGTTGGTTTACTTCAACACTTGGAAAATATCTTGTTTCTATCCCATTTGTGGAAGTTATGCAAATATGAAATAAAGATATAAGGTTAAGAAGTTCTTAAAATTTGATGAAGTAGATGACCCTACTTTTGAAGATTATCCTATAAAGTTATAAAAGATGAATCAAGGGAATAAAAATGTAATTCATAAACATTTTCATATATTCCTACTAATAAATAAAATATTATTACACAACTATATGCTAGGTTTAGGAGAAACAACTGATGTAATTCCTTTGAAAGTGATGAAATAATTAGGCCTTACAACAACTAGGGCATATAGAAATGTATGTGCTATGGATCCTATGAAAATCGGGATGGGTAGAGTAATAAATACACATGTTTTGAAATATTTTGAGGAGTAACTCAAAGCATGCATATATACAAAATGAAGTGGCTACTTTCTTCATATTCCATGAGGGACTATTGTTCTTCCTAAATACTATTCGTTTCATGTACCTCTGAATTATTTCTAGTGAAATTAAATGACTTGAAATTAAATTTCCTAAAGCCTATTGAAATTTCTCCTTCAAAATAAGGATGCACTCCCATTTGATTCTCACGGATAGGTTGTAATCATGAGGCTCTCGCTCAAGAGTGGGCCTTCGCAAAATCTTGTGACGTCTTGTCACAAACAAAACCATCAAACTGAAAACACATCATTTTTCTCCTTCAAAGAAAAAAAAAATTCACATCGTGTGAATATGTCCATGTACTCTTACATATTGGTGTACAAAACCATCAACCAAACACAAGTTGACAAAACATGCCTCTTCAAACAACTGACTCTGAAGACAAATAATAGAGCTCATGTACTTTCAACATATTGCTTCATGCAACATGCACTGGATACTTTGAATTTGCAAAGAAATTAATGAAACATCAAAATACATGCTAGGCCTTAATTGGATAAGAAATCTAACCATTTGTCAGCAAACCATTTCAATGGCTCTTCTTTTTCTTTCAACTATGTTGAATTTAGTTTTTAGTTATATTTTTAATTTTGGAGAAAATAACTATTTATTTCATGTGTAATTAGATTAGTGATTTCATGTGTTAGGGTTGTGGATTCATGCATTGAAACAACACCATTATATTTCAAATTTTAAAATGATGGTTTGAGTCCTAGGTAGCTTAGAATCCTACTTGTTTTCAAAATAAGGATGTACTCCCATTTGATTCTCACGGATAGGTTGTAATCATGAGGCTCTCGCTAAAGAGTGGACCTACGCAAAATCTTGTGACGTCTTGTCACAAGCAAAACCATCAAACTGAAAACACATCATTTTTCTCCTTTAAAGAAAAAAAAAATTCACATCATGTGAATATGTCCATGTAATCTTACATATTGGTGTACAAAACCATCAACCAAACACAAGTTGACAAAACATGCCTCTTCAAACAACTGACTCTTAAGTCAAATAATAGAGCTCATGTACTTTCAACATCTTGCTTCATGCAACATGCACCATACTTTGAATTTGCAAAGACATTCATGAAACATCAAAATACATGCTAGGCCTTAATTGGATAAGAAATCTAACCATTTGTCAGAAAACCATTTCAATGGCGCTTCTTTTTCTTTCAACTATGTTGAATTTAGTTTTTAGTTATATTTTTAATTTTGGAGAAAATAACTATTTATTTCATGTGTAATTAGATTAGTGATTTCATGTGTTAGGTTGTGGATTCAGGCATTGAAACAACACCATTATATTTCAAATTTAAAAATGATGGTTTGAGTCCTAGGTAGCTTAGAATCCTACTTGTTTTCAAAATAAGGATGCACTCCCATTTGATTCTCACGGATAGGTTGTAATCACGAGGCTCTCGCTAATGAGTGGACCTTCGCAAAATCTGTGGACGTCTTGTCACAAACAAAACCATCAAACCGAAAACACATCATTTTTCTCGCTTCAAAGAAAAAAATTCACATCATGTGAAATATGTCCATTTCACGATGCTAACTATGTTGAATTTAGTTTTAAGTTATATTTTAATTTTGGAGAAAATAACTATTTATTTCATGTGTAATTAGATTATTGATTTCATGTGTTAGGGTTGTGGATTCAGGCATTGAAACAACACCATTATATTTCAAATTTAAAAATGATGGTTTGAGCCCTAGGTAGCTTAGAATCCTACTTGTTTTCAAAATAAGGATGCACTCCCATTTGATTCTCACGGATAGGTTGTAATCATGAGGCTCTCGCTAAAGAGTGGACCTTCGCAAAATCTTGTGACATCTTGTCACAAACAAAACCATCAAACTGAAAACACATCATTTTTCTCCTTCAAAGAAAAAAAAAATTTCACATCATGTGAATATGTCCATGTACTCTTACATATTGGTGTACAAAACCATCAACCAAACACAAGTTGACAAAACATGCCTTTTCAAACAACTGACTCTTAAGTCAAATAATAGAGCTCATGTACAAATTTCCATATTTTTTGCATTTAAGTGTGTCTAACATAACTCTACTTTCAACATCTTGCTTCATGCAACATGCACCATACTTTGAATTTGCAAAGACCCGAATTCTCCACCCCCCATTAAAATGACCCTACAAGTTGATTCTTTCAGTTTTTTCACTCTATAAGCATCAACATACGATTATGCATGATGGAGAATCTCTAGCGCTTTCCCTTGTTAATATATTTAACAAGGGAAAGCGCTAGATATTCTCCATCATGCATAATCGTACGTTGTATTTGGTGATAATTGTCTCCATATTTTGGCTTTTTGACCCGCAAAACATAATTATTTTAGAAGGGAGGGAAGGAGGGATGATCACATTGACTTGCTTGATGACCTGTCTATGAAGATTAACTACCTCAAGAACTATTTTTTTGCGTAGGGAAGGAGACACATTCCCATGTCTGAGCATGAAAACGTTCTTTGATATTGTTAATGCCTCTAGTGTTTACTTCTACAAGTTCTATAGGCAGAGTCTGTAAAGGGCCAGGTAGCCTCTGGATCTCATCCTTTATGAAAGGTGACATATCTAGTAAATGCCCCTACAGTCAATCTCTGGAATGGATCTAAATAGAAGTTCTTCATTTTAATATCCGTAAAACACAACAACTTTAAGGTAAACTTTGTACATGTTCCATTCATCATGAACACAAACCTCACAAGCCTCCTTGGCTTTGGAGCATTTTCCATGTTTTCCATAACCAAGACCCAAATAATTAGGCCCTTCTTGAAGAACATTTGGCTCAACTATGACTTGTACATGCTTGCCTTTAAAACCCTTTACTTTCATAGCACATTTTCATCAAAAATTTGGACCTTGTTCCTCTAATGTCTCTAATGTCTCTCAAAAGCACGTACACATTCATTTTCAGAGGAAATTGAAGGTACTCTAATGTCTCTAATGTCTCTCAAAAGCACATACACATTCATTTTCAGAGGAAATTGAAGGTAGAAAGCAATAGCTAATTCTTCTAACTAACTTTGACTAAAATGAGCTAAATTGTACTTTGATATGAACTTGATTTAAATTTTCCACCCCACATTAGGCACAAATGAGTATAACCTTTAATGGGCTAGCACTGGTTTGTAATCATCATCTCAAAATGACCTAGTAGATGAAAAATTACCATGTTTGTAATCATCGTTTCACACCATCTACATATGACCCTTCTACACATTATATGATTGAATTTATGGTAGTTCATCCCTTCTATCTAGACCATGATTGATTGTGACATTAGGTGAATAAAGGAAATTTGATAAGGAAGGGATCACTATAAGTTTGTCCTCCTCCACGCACTCCATATCCAATGATTGCCTATTTTTTCTCTTCCAACATTTTATTTTGGAAATTCATTTTGGTAGTTAATTCTACTAATAGTCACAACACACCTGGAAGTCAAAGAAATTGTTATATACACTACTAAACTCAATTACCATTGTTTGTTATTGGACTTTACAATAACAAACAACGTAGAGTTCATTAATGTAGTAGTGTATATGATAATTATATGTATAGTGGTGTGGCTATCGATAAAATTAGCCGCTAATGAATTTCGAGAATAGAAAGTTGGAAGTGGAAAATTGAGAAATCACTAGCTATGGGGCGGATGGAGGAGGACAAGCTAGAAACTATCTTCTGCTTATAAATACATATTTTATTCACCTGTTGTCACAATCATTCATGGGATAGGTAGAGAGGATGACATTTCAAAAATTCATGCATATAATATGTAGAAGAGGTCATGTATGAGATGGTGTGAAGTGATGATGATTGACATGGTAAATTTTCATCTGCCAAGTCATTTTTAGATGATGATGACAAACCAATATTAGCCATTTTAAGGTTATAATCATTAACAAGAAATATGGGGAAGGAAATTCAAAGTGTCAAATTCTAAGGAACAAGCCATATTTTCTTCTCAAAAACTTTATTTGATATATTCTTAAAAAACCAAGTACAAATTTTAGTAGTCCTAGAATCATGCTTTACATAAGGTAAAATTGGGGAACTCATGACTTGTACTATAGATAAAAAAAACATTTACACTTACCAAAAAATATATGATAAAAATTGACAAAATACATAAGCTTAAGCTCAAGGGGATATAATCATTCTTGCCTTCCATATAGATAATGAAAATGATTGTTCTAAGTCTCATGTTGCTTCTCATGTTACTTTATAAACCTTGGTTGGAAAGAAAAATAGGAGGGCAGAAATGTAAGAAATATAGAACATACTGGATTTAACAGCCCCAAACTGGATTTTACTCTGAGGTATTGATTTTTTGAAATCTATTTTGTGAATGTCGACCAATAGATATATATCATGGAGGATGAAAGATGAAGATCAGCCAAATCCCATATGGAGGCTCAGGGATTGGAGGATGTTCACGGTATTTAAATATAATCTTAAATCTCCATACATGTGTGTACATATGGAATTGATTTTTTTATTAACTTTGTGAGTGAAATTAGCTGTTAATAAGTTTCATATTTTAATTTTTAGGAGGCAAGAGGAGAAGGCTTTCTACTCCATCAATGGAGCGTGGCCAAGGTTCAACCGGTCGAGGTAGCAGGGTGCCGGAAGGGGGTGATATTTATTCCCCCGAAGGCCAACAATCAACGGCTGCTGGTTCTCAACAGGGTCACTGTGGGTCTGGTTCTCAGCAGCATCATTCTGGGGCTGGTTCTCAGCAGGGTCATGTTGGAGATGATGTTAACCAACAACATCAAGGTTGCCATCAATTTCAATACTTTTTCATTAAATTTTTACAACTTTTTTTACACGTGTTTTTTCTAATATATGAAATTTTATATATATTGATGTAGAGGCTGAAAATGTTTGAGCCAGTGGTCAAAAAAGACGTAGGGCAGCGCGCTACATTGAAGAAGAAGGCTGTCAACCTAGCACAACTTATCCGGCTGAGATTACTGATATACCATGGGAAACGAACATGGCGGAATGCACCTTACAAAGGTGTCAAAGCCTTTATGCAAAATTGCAAAGAGATCTCCAGGATTTGTCTCTACCTGTTGAGAGTAGACAAAGCCTACAAATAGTTACACATTCATTGAGTGAAATGGTAAAAGTGTACAAAGATTTGGGGCCAACCACTGATTCGTTTGTAGAAGTGATGAGAAAGAGAAGAGAAACAGTGATAGGTCCCGATAAATGGCAGGACATAAAAAAAAGAGTTTCAAGAGAGGAGGCTAAGTCAATGTTTAATTATAAGGAAGGGCCAAAAAGAAAAATGTTGAAGGTGCAGTATTTCAAGCCCCCAGACAAAGCACAATATTTGTATAGTCGACATCTTGCCGCCTTTGGAAGGCTTCCATGGAACGATGAGGTTCCTCTTTATTTTGCACAAATGTTTTATGCAGAATTTTTTTTGGGTATGAAACCCGACTACAATGACCTTCCTTCAGAATTTTTTGGCCCGGGGAGAGGTCGATTATGTCAACGTAAGGGTGCTAAGCGAGATGTGGAGTTGCCTCGCCCTGAGCCGCCATTGGTGAGTCGACCGTTTCGAGTCGAAACCCTGCGATCAGAGATGGATGCGACTTCTCAAATAAGTCGTGAAGCAAGAGATGTTATGATCGAAAATGTTCATAGCGGATTGAGTGGAGTCGATCGTGGCTTAAATCGACAAAGAGCACGTGAAAATGCACGTGCCAATTTTGTTTATCATACAGATGAGGAGATTTACAACATGAATGTTGAAGATCTCCGAACATACGCAATAAATTGTCGCAATGGTCCGCAAGACCTAATTTTTCGTGAGGAAGAGGGCACCGGAACGGTATGTGTTAGTGACCTTAGGGTTTGAAATTATATTTACATATACATGTGTACAATTTGTAATAAATACATGTGTATGTACATGTATACATTTATTTTTATGTGTACATTAATCTAACAAAAATGTATGATTATATGTTAAAACACCATTTGCAGTTCTCAGGCATGATGCGTGATGAAAATGTTAATATTACGTTCGAGACCTCTAGCTCAAACGATGCAGATGGGTCTGACCATCATGATATGTTGGCACATGTATGTTAGTGTTTTTTAAGTGACTCTAAAATAAATAATTGTTGCCACACATGTACATGTATGTATATATATAATTCGATAAAATGTTTTAACAGGTATCGATTCTGTCTGATGTTTTTGGGATGCCGGTACCTTCTTCTTCTTTAGGAGATATACCTTCTACTTCATTGGGAGATGTACAAGTATGGACAATTTTTCAAAAGTTCAAAATTTATGTTACCTCAAAAAGTTCCATTAAAAATTGAGATATATAGAGAGAGATATATATTTTGAGTTATTTAAAAAATTTTGAATTTAGGTTCGTATAGAAGATTTTTTTAATCCGAGGACTTTAGCGACGGAGATAGGAACATCCACAGCATTTGAAGAAGTTGTCTTTAGTTCTTTTTTTAATATTATTGTTCAAATAAGTTTATATATGTACACGTGCATTTTCATTTGAAAGTTTTTAATTTATATAAATTATTTATGTATATATATATATATATATATATATATTTATATTTATATTTAACTGTACATGTATATTGTACAGGTTACCACTGGAGATGTTTCTATGGCAGATCCCGTTCATCAAATGGAGAGGCAACCTTACGAGGTATTGTGTGATTTTTTTGTTATATTTTGTTTTTTACATGAAGTTCTAGATATATATATTCTCATTCATTTTTAAAACTTCAAATTTTAATGTTCAAGTACATGTGCATTGTGTATGTAGGTTTCCTATTTGCAGGATAGGGAGCTAACCGAGGCCCAGAGGCTAGATCCTCCATTCGATGGACAAGATATACAGTAGATTTTATTTTATTTCAAAATTTAGATGGTTTTAAAATTTGCTAAACTTGATACAGTTTGATACTTGAGTGAGATTTACAATTTTTGGACATATTTTATTACAATATGTTTTTTGGACATATTTTTGGACATATGTTAAATGTTTTTGTTGGATAGTTGAATTATAATTGGCATGGCATGTGATATTTAATGTTAAATGTTTTTGTTGGATAGTTGAATTATAATTGGCATGGCATCTGAAGTTTTTAAAACTACACGAATGATAGAATGTGAACCTACATTTGCACATGTGGTAAATTGAAATGTTACTTGTAACAAGACAATCCCCATTGATTTCATTACAGTATATGTTGATTTCTGATTTGATATAATTGCATACATATGATGGTACATTACTTGTAAAGTCATTGGATTAATAGTGTTCATTGATTTCAGTGTTCTTTGGATGGTTAAATAGTACTTTTGGCATGTGAATGTGAAGTAATGTTGTCATTTGAATTACATTTGATGTGTGATATTTAATGTTAAATGTTTTTGTTGGATAGTTGAATTATAATTGGCATGGCATGTGATATTTAATGTTAAATGTTTTTGTTGGATATAGTTGAATTATAATTGGCATGCCATCTGAAGTTTTTAAAACTACATGAATGATAGAATGTGAACCTACATTTGCACATGTGGTAAATTGAAATGTTACTTGTAACAAGACAATTCCCATTGATTTCATTACAATATATGTTGATTTCTGATTTGATATAATTGCATGTATGATGGTACATTACTTGTAAAGTCATTGGATTAATAGTGTTCATTGATTTCAGTGTTCTTTGGATGGTTTTTAGTACTTTTGGCATGTGAATGTGAAGTAATGTTGTCATCTGAATTACATTTGACATGTGATATTTAATGTTAAATATTTTTGTTGGATAGTTGAATTATAATTGGCATGGCATGTGATATTTAATGTTAAATTTTTTTGTTGGATAGCTGAATTATAATTGGCATGGTATCTCAAGTTTTTAAAACTACATGAATGATAGAATGTGAACCTACATTTGCACATGTGGTAAATTGAAATGTTACTTGTAACAAGACAATCCCCATTGATTTCATTACAATATATGTTGATTTCTGATTTGATATAATTGCATGTATGATGGTACATTACTTGTAAAGTCATTGGATTAATAGTGTTCATTGATTTCAGTGTAAGCGCAAAAATTATTGACGATGTAGAATGATTTTTGTGTTATAATAATTAAACCTAATAATATTGGAGAGCAAGAGAGACTTGAGGTATGGTGTTTACTACAAGAGTTTGAGCTAAATATTTAAATGGTTTATCTATCTTTCATAAAATAGTTTAAGATTGATCACAAGAATTAAGAGTTCATGTCTCGGTCCATCATTGGTATGGTCCATCATAGAATGATCATCCATGTCAATGACTCTTAAGTCTATCTTTCCAAACCATGACCCTACTTTCACATGTGTGCTTTTCATGACACCAGTCGTGCTACTTTTATCCTTGAGTTGACTGCCTTGAAAGCACTCAACTCTTTCTCGATGCTAGCCTTCCTCTTTCTAAGAGATGAAGCTGCCTTTCGACTTAGGAAGCTATGGGTAGCCCTCGTGTCTATCAAAGCAGAGAAATTTTTCCCATGTACGGTTGTAGACATGAATCTCAAGTCCAAGGAACTTTCATCATCATTCCTCCTCCTTGTCTTGCGCCTTACTTTCACAATCTTCTTCAACATTTCCTCTTCCAATATGTCTTTCGAACTAGCCCTTGGCTTAACAGTGCTTTTCACATATCTCTTCTCATGAAGCTCCATAGAACAATTCGATCCTGGGTCTGCTTGAATTGGTTCAAGCTCTTTCCTTTTCAAATTCTGTCTAATTGCTCCAATACAACATATATTGACTCCTTCCAAACGAAGTGCACCAATCCTCTTAGTGTGGTCGTCTTCTTTTCCAAGTGTGCCAACACATGCATTTTCTTTCTTCAAACCAATAGGTTTCTGATCAAGAAAGTCCCTCTTGATCTTATCTTCCATGTTCTTGACTTTACCCTGCAACGTGGTGCTTATTTCCTTCAAGTGAGCCCTTTCCATAAAGAGTTCCCGAAGTCTTTGTTCACCTTGTCGTATCTCCATGTCAAGCTTTTCAATTTCAGCAGTTTGTCTAGAAAGTCCATCCTTGGAATTTATTGCGTGAAAAACCAAGTAGGTTGAACCAACTTTGGTCTAGTGCATTGGAATTCATTAAAGAATTGGTCATTGGCGCTGCTTCAAGCTAGGAGTGAGCATCGCCACCAACCTACATTGAATATTTTACACTCCCTAGGGTGAATGATACTTTAAATTGATTGACAGTCTAAGACTTTCGAATTTTTCTGAATGCCAAATGATCTTACAAAGTTAGTATTTATAATATCCTAGTAGGTCATTCGGTGACAACTTTTACCAGAAACTTGAAACGACTTTGGCATGTGATATTTAATTTGTTAAATGTTTTTGTTGGATTGTTGAATTATAATTGGCATGGCTTAACAGTGCTTTTCACATATCTCTTCTCATGAAGCTCCATAGAACAATTCGATCTTGGGTCTGCTTGAATTGGTTCAAGCTCTTTCCTTTTCGAATTCTGTCTAATTGCTCCAATACGACATATATTGACTCCTTCCAAAAGAAGTGCACCAATCCTCTTAGTGTGGTCGTCTTCTTTTCCAAGTGTGCCAACACTTGCATTTTCTTTCTTCAAACCAATAGGTTTCGGATCAAGAAAGTCCCTCTTGATCTTATCTTCCATGTTCTTGACTTTTGCATGTGATATTTAATGAAATTTAAATGTTAAATGTTTTAATGATGCACAATATATAATCAAAATGGTTTTAAAACTTAAAGTTTTGGATGGTTTCAATTTACAACTTAAAGTTTTGGATGGTTTCAACCTACATTTGCACATATGGTAAATTGAAATTATGTTACTTGTAACAAGACAATCCCCATTGATTTCATCAAGTATATGTTGATTTCTAATTCGATATAATTGCATGTATGATGGTACATTACTTGTAAAGACATTGGATTAATAGTGTTCATTGATTTTAGTGTAAGCGCAAAAAATTATTGACAATGTAGAACGATTTTTGTGTTATAATAATTAAACCTAATAATAATGGAGAGCAAGAGAGATGAGGTATGGTGTTTACTACAAGAGTTCGAGCAGGTCATTCGGTGACAACTTTTACTGGAAACTTGAAACAAAGAGAATCTATCTTTGGCTAGGACATCATGTAAGATGCTTGACATAAACAGTAAAATTGTACTTAAAAGCTGAGATTCGGGCAAGTGGGGACAACCACTTGTTATCTTGTCCCTTGGAGGCTAGGCCATATGGGGACCGAATCTGACTTTACAAAATAAAGTGAAATAATTTGTACCATATGGTCGGAGAACATATACAAGAACAATTAATATACAAGAACAATTATTTTCATTCTAGAATATATATATCCAATACATATTTAACATTTTTAATCAATGCACATGTATAGAAAAACTATTTTCAGTGGAAACTAGAGCACGTGCTTGTACCCAAACAATTTGTAACATTTGCAAACCACAAATAACATAAGCAGTTCAATTTTTAGTTGAGTACCGAAAGGTTTAAAAGATAATAAATTGTTGTCCTGACACTTCACTCAAAAAAATTCTAATGGAATTCCATCCTCAATAATCCGTTCATGATCGGATTTTGACATTTTCCATTTCTTAATTTTTGATTTTTCTTTGATTGAACTTCTATCAACTTTATGCGTGCTGCACACACCAAGTGACTATATTGACAACTTATGGAATCAGGTTCATAGTCTTCGAAGTAAACAAAGTCTCCACTTTGACGAGTTTGTTTGAAAAAATAACCTTTCAGTATAATAGACCCTTTGTCATACTGAAATCCGTGATCATTATAGTCTTGTAATAATTTCATTTTTTGTTCAGTGCAACGCATCAAATAATACTTCACATTTTCATCGTTGTCAATAGGTGCAATTACAGCAAAAAAATCTCCTGCACAATAAAATAAATTTAACATTTAATTATGCATATTTAAATTTATTTGTAGATCTTTAAATCATTAAAAAGTAATTCAAATGTTACCTTCTCTAACAAGATCAGAAACTCGATCACCATCGGATGATATTGTAGTTTCATCTGATTCCATTTCTTCAAACATTGCAACAGACCTTTTTCCCTTTGTATTTAGCTCTGTATGTTTCCAATCGGTCACATACATTTTGTTTTCACAGACGTCATTGGATTTTGTGTTGTCTATGCAAACATCACAAAAACAAGAATATTTTCTTTTATCCAATGCAAACACATTTGTGGACAATTTTGTTTGAATTGAATGCAATTTTCGAGTCCCTTTTATTGTTCCAACTTCATTTCCAATTGATCTATTTACGTCTCCGATTCCAATATGCCAGAAACACCTTTATATGGAAAATTAGAAAAAGAATTTGTAAATATGATATCAAAATACAATTAAAAATAATCATTGCATGATAAATGTACAATGTTTAAAATTAGATTACCAATATAAATTAAATTTAATGTACCTTTGCACTTCTCGTGATGGGTTAATCTCATGGCTTAGAGCATTTTTGCACCATTGAACAACTTCTTCAGCGTTTGCAAGTCGGCGTGCAAAGTGGTTCATTTGATATCTTCGAAGTACTCGTTTTATGCATGCTCCTGCACCGTCATGTTCTCCTTTTCCATGGCCAGTCTCAAAGAAATTCCAACAATTTTTAATGCAGGTTTTCTTATGAAGACAACACAACCAAAAAAATGATCGTGCAGATTTGAATTGACCTACGCATCCGTCTGACCATATCCAATGTTCATTGAATGTTATTCCACGATTTTTCAATGAATCATAAATTCTTCCAAAACAATGTTGTACAAAACATGTATCATGTGTACGATCGTCACTGATATAAAAATGATATTCTTTGATGATATGTCGATTTTCACTCGTGCTTTCTATATGATCAACATTTTGTTCAGCATGTCTATATAGAATATGGACGAGCATTGAGACTTGGTCAGAGTGATAGTATTCACTCTGAATTTCTTTTTGTGGAACAAATGTGTAGTTTTCTGCAAAATCAATCACTGACAAAATGGTTCCTGGTGGAAAAACTTCATGAGATTTTTTGAATTGCAAGTCTTGTCATCGAGCTCTATGGGAATGCATGGTGTATTTGTAAATTTCTGCTTCAAACTTTCTCAAAAATTCTATTAGAAAATTTTCGTCTTCTCGTAATTCGATTCTTTTAACACTATCTGCACCTTGAATCGATGTACTGGTATATTCATATCTCTTCCATTTCACTTTCATGTTGGACAATGATTGATCATTTATATCAATACGATATTTTTTTTGAAATTTAGTCAAATTTCCACAATCATCGCATTTTTTTACCACCAACACATTTCTTTTTGAAAAATAGTTCATCGCTTTCTCTTTCACATAGAATTTGAGATATGAAATCACGGATAGTGGAAGGAGGAGGTGAATCCTTCCATAATGTTCTACCGAAATCAATGAATGTGTCATAATATAACTCAAATTCCACATGATAACGGCAACAACAAGTGTCGCGTACGGTGATAGGTTTTACATACCATGGTTTTTGTTGAACAAAAGCACTTAGTGAAACTTGAATTTGACGATTCTCTTCTTTGAACTTGTTGAATAACTCTATTTGAGTGGTTTCCAAGAGATGTTTTTCATGTTCTTCGTATTGATTTTGTGCTATTCTTCTTCACATCACATGTCTTGCAGTGGGTGAAACACGTGAATTGTTCTTCCAATATTCATATGTTATTTTTTTAACATCTTCTCCAAGTCTATCTTTGTATGGTTGCCTACAAATAGCTCTCCAACAAGCGAGTTCATCATTTATGTCTATTTGCAGTCGAAATTTTCGATGTTTGTGCAGAGTTTTTCGCGAGGTTCCCAGTGCTCGTGCCATAGATGTTAGATTCAAACGATTCTCTTGAGTACTTGGTGAAACCATTTCCATTTGTATTCCTCTATGTATATTTGAAACATCTTTATCTCTAGATCTCTTAATTGACTCTATAGCACTACTCATATTTTTTATCACCTCTTCTTTCATTTTTTTATCTTTGGTTGATTTTTGAATACCCAATAGTGTCGTCGCTTCTTTTAATTTCCTTGATGATAGGAGACCTTTCAACATTTGAGCTTGAACTGTCACTTGCTCAGTTTTGAAAAACATTTCAATAATTTTATCGACACGATATCGTATAACATAGTCAGGTTTTTTATCTCCATATGTGTGAGTGTCGACATTTTCTAACATCTCATTATCGATAGTGATTTCATCTGTACATATTCGAAAAAAATAGTACATATTCAATAAATAACTAAATTAATAAATATGTCAATAAATATTAGGAAAATTTTAAATATATCAATAGATCATAATATTTACATTTAAATACCCGATTCAATTTCTGCTTGAGGTTGATTTTATTCTTCAATATTTTGAGGAGTATCTTTGTCCGTTTACATTAAACAAAATATTTTTCAAACTAGTTCATCAAATAAAAATTAAGCTTCACATTTTACATTGGGAAAATTTTAAAAATATATTAATAGATCATAATATTTACATTTACATACCTGCTTCAATTTCTGCTTGATGTTGATTTTTTTCTTCAATATTTTGAGGAATATCTCTGTCCGTTTACATCAAACAAAATATTTTTCAAACTAGTTCATCAAATAAAAATTAAGCTTCACATTTTACATTAGGAAAATTTTAAATATATATCAATAGATCATGTAATATTTACATTTACATACCTACTTCAATTTCTTCTTGAGGTTGATTTTCCTCTTCAATATTTGAGAGAGCTTCTAACTTTCTTTTGCGATATTGTCTCGTCTCTTCTCTACGTTCCTCAGGCTTTCTTTTTTGATCATATTTTCTCACACAAGTTCTTCGATTTCCCATGATAATAGGGTATGAGGTTCAAAAAAATTCCTTTAAAAAATTAGACAATAACTCAATTACAAACAATATCACAAAAGATTTAATTTAAAAAAATCTTTTCTAAAAAATACGTAATCCAATCCAAAACACGTACATACCTCTAAGAAAAATCACACCCCCTCCAAGAAATGTCTTAAAGAAAAATTTTTTAAATCCAAAATGTGAAGAAAAGTTTTTGAACAAAGAAGCTCAAAATATTTATTTCAACACAAAACACGTACATACCTCCAAGAAAAATCACGTCGCCTCCAAAAAATGTCTTCCAAAAAAGTTCTTTAAACTCAAACTTTGAACCTCCAAGAAAAATCACGCCGCCTCCAGAAAATGTCTTCCAAAAAAAATTTTTAAACCCAAACTTTGAAGAAAAGTTTTTGAATTCAAACCAAGTTGTAAAATGAAATGAAGTGCGAAATGTGTGAAAATTGTGAATCATTTCGCGGCAATTTATATTGACGCGAAATATGTGTTTTGTAGGGGGCTCCACAAAAATTTCCGGCCGACGGAGAATTGCACAATAGTTCGGCCGAACTTTTGATAAGAAGTTCGGCCGAACTATTAAGACGTTAGTTTTAACGACTCGTAAGCGGAAAACATAGTTCGGCCGAACTTTCACTAATAGTTCGGCCGAACTAACGCGTCACCAATTACGCAAACCAGGCTCTGAAAACGGTTCTGCAACTTTGGACTGATTAAACTCCATGAAAAGTTGTTAATTAACTGTCGGAACCAAGACAAGCATTTTCAGAATTGAATCTACTTTCAGGAAATATAAATTTTATGGAATTTCGTAAACTTTTATTAATTTTAATTATTTTTCTAATAAAATGAGTGCAAACAATTTTTGAGGGTCATCGTGATTCAGTGAAATCAAAATTTTGTGTCTCCCAAAATATATTGTAAAAAAAATTGAAAAAATTATGGGGCATTACATTGGTCCGTTGACTCTAATGGGTAGCTTTTAGATTTTTAGTTTATAACTTGTATGTTAAGAAATTTGTTGCCACGCGAAACATATCAAAAATACGCAGTTTTTCGTATTGGACCAGTTCAGAAAATTCTAGTAATTATGATATGCATCCATTTGCTTTGTAAATATGACGAAACCAAAGTAGACTCTGTATAGATTGTTGTAACACATTTGTTTTTTCAAAAACACAAATTTTCAATGAATACAACGTTGCCACATAACATGACTTCTTATGAATTCTTTGATTGTTAAGAAACACACACTCAAAGAAACGCTAAGTTGACATATCAAATTTGCATAAAAAAATTTCAAAAAATAAGTAATAGAAAGCTAACAAAATTTCTCACAACTTTTATTTTTATCGCAAAATGAAATTCTACACAGAAAAATTGTTATAGTTTGCAGAAAGTTGAAGAACCGAAAAAAATGAAATTTTTTCTCAAAAAAGGGCAAAAAGTGTAACCCAACTTCACATTAACAAACAATGTTTGTAAATATATCAATTAACATATATAAGGGTTAAAAAAGGAACACATTAGAAATTATGTATTTAGAAATAAAATGACAATAAGGGTTTAAAGTCTTGGCCATGAAAGCCCTAGCCGCACACCCAACAATATTTATATACGAACATCAAATTTACCACAGGAGGAGAAGGAACACTCAACATAAAAACTAAGAACATTATTGACAATATTTTCCATGGGGGTTGGACCTTTCCCCCTATATAATTTATAAAATTTTATACAAAAATATACATAAATTCATATGGATAGGGCCAACATTGGGCCTCTTTATAGAACCCTAATATAAGAATTCTACATAGGTCTTCGTCGACTAGCATGATAACCCTAGAAAGAATAAAAATTAAGCAAGCATTTGTAGAAATCAAAAAGGAAATAAACATGACTTGTTAAAATCCACTTTAGGAAAATCTCAATGAAACGGACCATAGATGAGATTACCCTAGACGGGGAAATTCAAAGATATTGTTGGTTATAAACTTTAAATTTCATAGGATATTATTATAAAAGATGTGTAAAATTTGTAATGAAATCCATAAATATTTTCCTAGTGAATGGAGTGAATCCCATTGTTATCACCTTATACAAAACAAAATGAATATCAGTATCGAAGCATGAACACATAACGTAGAAAATAAGTTTTTATTTTAAAAAATAAATAATACAAATTAGGGTTCGATGACAAGTTAGGGTCACGATGGTAAGACATGGTCAACAATAGCCTTCCATTATCTATATAGGCAACACTAATATAGATCATAGAAAATTATGCTCAAACATGGTGAAATTATCTAAACTATGTTTAACCATCGTGAATTTAGTCAAGCATGTGATTATGGTTAACACTATTGAAAATTTGGTCAATCCATGTGATAAGGGCCAAAACTATTGAATACAATTTAGGGTTCGAGGACAAGTTAAGGTAACCATGGTAAAAAATGGTCAAACACAGTATTCCATTATCAATATAGAAAGCTCTAATCTATCATGGGAATTTCTTCATGCCATGGACTAGGGCCAACATTATTGAAAATTTGGTCAACCCATGTGACTAGAGCCAACACTATTGAAGACAAGTTAGGATTCAAAGACAAGTCAAGGTCATCATGGTAAAACAAAGGTTAATCGTAGTGTTCAATTATCACTATCGACAACCATATGTATTTGGTCATTATATAGGCAATCTATAAGAAACATATAGAATTTGGTGAAACTATAAACAATCTATGGTCAATCTATAGATAATATATTATCAATGTATGGTAAATCTATGGTCAATCTATAGGCAATCTATAGACAATATATAGAGATTCTATGATTAATCTATACAAAATATATAGAATTTGGTAGATCTATAGCCCTTCAATAGAAAATCTATATATAATCTATTGAAGATCTATAGAGAATCTATAGGTAATATGTAGTCAATCTATTGAAAATCTATAGACAATCTATAAGCGATCTATGGTCAATATATAGAGAATCTATAGCCAATATATAGACAATATATATACAATCTATCGAGAATAGATAAAATATAGACAATATTTCAATAATATATGGTCAATCTATAGAAAATCTATGGACAATATATAGAAAACATATGGTTAATCTATATACAATCTATAGAAAATATATAGGATTAGGTCATTCTATAGACAATATATACATAATGTATAGATAATATATATAATTTTTTCAATCTATAGAAAATCTATCTATGATGAGAATTTTATCAAGCCATGTGACTAGGGCCAACATTAAAACCCCTTTTTTAGAAATAAAACTACAATACGCTTTTACAGTCTCGACCATGCAAGGCCAAACCTTACACTGAAAAACATTTATATACAAACTAAAAAATTATGAGAGGAGGAGAAAAAACCATCAACATAAAAACTAAGAACACTATTGAAAATATTGTCCACATAGGTCATGCTGTCACCCCTATATAATTTATAAAATTTTATATATAATGATACAAGAATTCATATGTCTAGGTCCAACATAAGGCTATTTATAGACCATACTACAATAATTCTAAATAGGCCATGGTAAAGCTAGTATGATAACCCTAAAAATAGTATAATTTAAGTAAGCCCCTGTAGCGATATCAAAGGAAAGAAGCAAGACCTGTGAAAATAATCTTCAGGAAAATATAAACAAAACAAAACATAACCAAGACTAACCTGCTCAAGAAAATACAAAATATTCTTCATTAAAGACTTTGAATTTCACAATAAATTACTATAAAAGATGTGGAAAAATTGTAATGAAGTTCATAAAAAAATTTACGTGGTGAATGGAGTGAAGCCAAGAGTTAATTCCTTGTACAAGAAAAATGGATATCGGTATTGAACCATGATTCATGCAATAAAAACACAATATTTTTCCTTTTAAAAATGAAGAAAATTTAGTGTTTGAATTCAAGTTAGGGTTCGAATACAACTTAGGGTTCAAAGACAATTTAGGGTTTTTATCCAAGGTGATAGGTTTAACAAAAACTTGGAAGGCACATCACTACCTATTTATGGTAGTTGACAAGTTTAGCAACACTTGTGTTTTGATTCCTTGTAAAAATGTCATTAGTGGGAAAGTAGTAGAAAAAATGTTGCTTCGAGAAGTTAGCGTGCACTTTAGGATACCAAGGAGCATTGTTTCAGATAGGGACATAATATTTGTCAATGCATTTTATACTATGTTGTGGGAGAAGATGGAGATGAATTTAAATAGGTATTAAAAATTTTATCATTATATAGATGGGAAGACAAAAGTACTCGAGAAGACATTATCATAGCTAAATTTGAGGGATTATAATTCAAAGCATCTAAAGACCTGCGATGGAAATGTGGATTATATATAACACTTATAATAGAGAAATTTTCACTTATATTGGTAAGTACCGATTTAAAACTTGTTTTGGATATTTTCCACCTTCACCTTTTTATATTAGATATGGGTAGAAAGGTGGAGTAAAGGAGGATCTCCCAGGGGATTCCTTAAGGAAATAAATATTTGTAGAAAATACCAAGGAAATTGATATATATCTATAAGAGACATTTCAAATTCACAGGAAAAATATAAGGCTAGGCATGACTAACACAAAACGAAGAACACATTCAAGGTGGGAGACAGAGTATGGCTAGAGTTGAACAAGGAGAGGCTACAGGGTCTTGGTAAGAAAATCAAGAGTATTTTATATGGTGTTGTTGTTGTGGCTAAAACACCCTCCAAAATTTTTACCTACATCAAATTTCAGAGCCTAGTTCATTCTTTCATACTTTCGCCACAAACATTACGACTTATCTCATGTTTTTTCTCTAATATTTTTGGTCTTTTTTGCAAGAAAATAAATTTTTTTATTTTCACATGTTAAGTGTCACATGATGTGCATAATACTTTTTTAGTTTCTTCAAGGGGTTATCTTTCTGTACATGAGTTTATCTTACCATGAAAACTAATGACCTCCATCGTTAGGCACATTTCGAGGGATTAATGGTCACCTTTTTACCTTATTAAGTCTCTTTTTCTTGAATTTTAATTATATTATGGTCTTATCATGCTAGTGTAGATGTTGATTGATGCTTATAATACTTTCAGTACCTAATATGAGTCAAAAGCAAGAAAATCACGAAGATATTGCATTTTTGGTGAATATTTTTCCATTAAGTCTCGTAGTAGATAAGCAAGGAGAGATTCTAGGGGGATTGTCCACCTCCTTAACTCCCAAAGGTAGCCAAGGGATCGTTGAGATTCCCTCCAACAACTCAAAATCAAAATCACCCAAGCAATCTCAAGATCAAGTGCACCAAAGCTACACTTACCTTGTTGTCAAAGTGGAATCATCACCTACTTTTTAAGAAGTTGTTGGTAGCTACCGTTTAGGTTAAATAGGGTTGAGCAAGAGATCATTAGGATTCAAACTTTGGAGAAAGACATTAGGCTCTTAGCTCTTGTAATAGGTTTTTGAGACTTTCATGGTGATGTAATGAGAATATCTTTTGCAATAACATGAGTATTTAGATTGTGCTTCACTGATCTAGTTTCAGAGGGCTAGGCTTGTATGTTAGAGCCCAATCCATGTTCCTTAGTATCTCTTGTGTATTCATTCTTTACTTTTATGTCATTTTAGCTAGTTTTTATTATGAGTATTTAGCTAGTTTGCTCACATTTCAATTCATTGTTTTTAGTTTTCTTCCATTTGTCTTTTGGTGTAGATTTAGCTTGATTACATGTTAGTAGAGTAGGTTATAAACTTAGAAAGTTGTGTCTCAAACCTCCCCCTCTCATATATTTCATTGGAGCTTGAGGAGGGTAGACCTTCCCCACAAGCTAAAATTACTTTTTAGTTTATGATTTCTTGGAATGAATAAGTTAGGTTGTTGTAGTTCCTTGAATATGTTTAGAATGTTGTGTTAGATCTCTATTTGTAGGTTAAAGTATATTTTCTTCCCAAATTCAATTCATCTTTTCCAATGTATTTATCATGAATTTTTCCATCTTTATTGCATGAAAATGTAGTTTTCTTGCAGGTTCATGTAGTACAACCATTGAGAACTTAACCAACACCTTAAGCTTCATCTCTCACCCTTCATCAACCCTTAGTTCATCAAAATCACCATCAACCCTATTCTCAGATTCTTTCATCCCTACACCATGAAAAAACCATAGAGGTACACGACAGGCCTCCCATGAGGTTATGAGCTTTTCCAACGGGTGGACCACCTTCCACTCATCTAAAACAACCTTCACTCCACCTTCCTTACACTTTTCACACCGATTTTTGGCCTCAGATTTCCCTCAGAATCTTTCCTATAGAAATTCAAGACTTTCATGTAGCACTACAAGAAACCTATAGCAACACTTTCAACAGCACCAGTGGGCCTCTCCTTAATCCCAGAAACCATGATCCACATCCTCTAGACCTGCCAATACCACCCATAGACCTTCAGCCTTGCACCCCTGTTTTCAAGCCTTACATAAGCCACCTTAGCACTTTATACCATAGCTGGAAAAAAACACATTTACAAGCATAATTAGGTCATGAATAGTTGCATGATTAAAAGCATGGTAGATAGAATATAAAGTGAATATAGTGTGTTTAGACATTTGGCCCAAAAAAGTGTGATTAAGTTAGTTTCTTTTATGCAATTTCAATTTAGCAATTTACTTCGTGCAATATGCCTAGGTTGATTTAATTTCTTATCATAGCTTAATGTGTGGACTTATTTCATTGCAGAGTAGTTATATGTACTTTATTATTGTATTATATTTCTTTAATTTCTAATAGAGCCATGGCTTTGAATCATTTATAGCCCTAGGCCTAAATTCAGAATTGTGACAGAATTTGTCCAGAAACCCTAGAGGTAGCACCCTTTCGTAGAGTTTAGAAGAGGATAGCATGAGTAGAATGCATGTGATGTGTATATATCACTGTCACCTACAATTTTTTATGAACCCGATGTTCATAAAGTAAAGTGGGGCAGCCTCTAGGAGTTGCAACATTCTTGGTGAAATACTAGGGCTCACCACTTTTTGGCATCATTGTCAGGGAGGTGTACAATAGATGCTTTGATTTTTTTTTAACATTGTTTTCTTCTTTCCTTTTACATTTTGTTTCAAAAATATTGAAAAATAGTAAAAACTATAATGTTCATGCCTCAGAGGAGTAGGGATACTCAAAGAAATTTTTTACCTAAAACCCCCACATCACCACATAGTTACCCTTCACTCTTCTGAAAAATAGTCACACTATAGGTGAGCCTTCTGAAAATTTTGAGGAACCTATTGGAGAAGAATAATATCTTGTTTCACCTAAGGGACTTGTTCACCTATCTTGACTATGGCTGAAACTGAAGCCCGGGGAGCCTTTCCCATTAGAGAGGCAGATGGGGAAACTAAAATGAAGAACATTAGCTCCTCATCCCTTCCACACATTCATGGACTTACCTCTAAAGATCCTGACAGATTCATGTTTGAAATTTTTGTTGTCTGTAGGACCTATGACTATGCCTCATATGATCAAAAGCTAAAGTTATTCCCATCTACCCCTAGGGATTCCTCCTTGCACTAGTTCATGGGTCTACCTAGGAACAACATTACTACGTGGTCACAGATGCAAGAAGCCTTCAACAACAATTAGAGGGACTATTGTAGGTCTAAGGAAAGTAAATATTAGACATTAAGGATGATTATAGGGTGTGATGAATCCTGAGAAGACTATGAAGAGAGGTTTCAGTTAAAATATAAGAGAACCAACTGTACTCTTTATTTTGGATCACTTAAACTATTACTTCTCCAAGGTATCAGGGGGGAGATATCTACCAGCTTCCTTATGAGACAATAAAAGTTGTCTTTAGAAACCATTTTAGGGTAGCTAGGAACAAAGGCAGAGCTGGCCAAAGTACAACCAATACCCCTTCCCCTTCCACCTCCATCAAGCATGAGATTCGAAATATGTTGGAGGACTTCAAAAGTGACATGTTGCACACCTTTTCCTTGGAAATGGATACAATGTATGTCAAGAGGAAGCAGAAAGGGCCTTGGCTATATTTCTCCCTATATGCGCTAGAAAATTCCCTAGAAATTAATTTCCACTAAATTTCATAGAGGTTTTCGTAGTCTGTGAGGCGAATCATGCCACAAACAAGTGTCCCTCCTTACCTGGACTCAAAGCTATATATCAAGGTGGGTAATTAGGACCAGAGAAACTTTGCTTCAACAACTAGAGGAGGCCTCAAGGCCCTAGGTCATATCAGGAGGGTATGAAATGTGCACCTTATTGTTATTATCTCAACAATCAGAATTCACCCATGCGATATTGGTACACCCCCACTCCTCCACCCTGGCCTACACCTCCTTCTTGGACTTACAACCCTCCATATCATCCTCAGCTTGTGAACCAACCATTTCAACAGTATGTTCCTCAAAAATATCAGTGGAAAAATCAGTCCCGAGGGTGGAGGCCTCAACATAATCAACCACCTGCTGTAATTCCGCCACCCCAACCTTAACCTTAACTTACTCATGCTTCTCCACCCAAGTTGCCTCAGATGCCTGCACATCCCAATCCAAACCTGAACTAAATTTTTATAGTGGAGAGACATCCTATCCAGCTTATGCTTTGGAGATACGGGAATTAATCTCAGGCCGGGAAGATTACTCCCAAAAAACCACCCTCCATATCAACCTATAGAGATTGAGGAGGAAAAGGAAGAAAAAAGCACTTAGATCCAACAACCTCCTTTTTCTGAGAACTTGATCCATTCTAGTCAGCACACCTAAGATGAGAGCGAAATTTTGGTAGAAATGAAAAATTCGTGTGTAAATATATTGCTTCTCCAGGCCATTAAGGCTATCCATATTTACAATAGGCTTATCAAGGAAAATTTCTTCAACAAACCTAGGAGAAATAGTAAAGATACCCCCACCATTGATGTAGTAGGACAGTTTTCCGACTTAATCTTGGGAAGGGTGATATTTCCAAAGTCCATGGACCCTGGAAGTCCAGTTGTAGATGTGCACATAGATGGTGTCATAGTCCCAAATACTTTGATTGATCTTAGGGTTTCCATCAACATCATGACCAAGGAAACTATGTTAAAAATCAGCGTCCAAGGGACTTTGAGGAAAACCACAACAATTATGCAACTTGCATATCGGTCCACAATAACTCTGGAAGGAATTGTTGAGAATGTTATGGTTTCAATTGACTCTTGGGAGTATCCTACATATTTCTTGGTTCTACAGCAAAAAAACAAGTTCAATGGATATCCTCTTATCTTATGGAGACCTTGTCTAGCCACTGTCGATGCTTATATTATCTTTCAGGCTAGAAGCATGACTATTAAGAATGGGCCCTTAACTAAGAATTTTGTATTATACCCTCAAGCCTAGCCTTACATAGATCATGATCTACATATATGGTTGGAGAATAAAGAAGATGAGGTATATAACACCACCCCCATTTGTACGATATATATTTTTCTTAGAGGGGGGAAACTTGATGAAGATTAACTCATCGACCATGTCATTCAAAACGATTCCCCCACTAAAAGTACGCTTGAAAACATAGTCAAAGAATCTGAAATCCAACTTTGGATTGAATTGCACTCAGTTGATTCAACCTCTAAAACCACCAATGCTATATATTTTGGCCCATCTAGGTCTTTGAAAATCAACTCAAACATCTTAAATGAGGACGAAAAGAAGCTATTCCAACATCTGAAGGAAAACCTAGATGCATTTTCTTGGGATTACAAGGAAATGAAAGGGGTGCATCCCTGAGTATGCATAAATCATATTTACATTAAGAAAGGATGCATGCCTATGCGCCAACCCCAAATGTGAATGAACCCATCTCTAAAGGACATAGTCAAGAAAGAATTGTAGAAATTGTTGTATGGGAGTTTCATTTATCCTATATCAGACAGTGAGTGGGTATATCCTCTTGTCCTACTCCCAAAGAAGAATGGAAAATGGTGAATATGTGATGATTATCGACAATTCAAAAATTCCAACAATAAGGACCATTTCGCTTTGCCCTTTATAGAACAAGTCCTGGATGGCCTTGTATGAAAGAATTTATGTTCTTCCTAGATGGGTTCAGTGGGTATAACCATATACAAATCACCCCTGAAGACTAGGACAAGACTACTTTCACTTGCCCTTTGGGTACCATCGCTTAGTGAGTCCTACCATTCAGCTTTTGCAATGCCTAGGCTACCT
This sequence comes from Pinus albicaulis, assembly GCA_034641835.2. NCBI lineage: Eukaryota > Viridiplantae > Streptophyta > Pinopsida > Pinales > Pinaceae > Pinus > Pinus albicaulis. The sequence goes on from CM076578.1 coordinate 1,216,036,182, forward strand.
TCCAAATATCAATCTTGAGCGTTTTCTATGAGCTAGTCCATGACTTAGTTGAAATATACATGGATGATTTCATACCCTCTGGGGATGAATTCCAGGAATCTCTCTCCAATTTGGTAAAAGTGCTGACAAGGTACATTGAGATGCATCTCTCCCTGAGCCCATAAAAGAGTGAATTCCTAAAAACAGTAGGAGTGGTACCAGGACACTCAATCTCCCAAACAGGAAAACAGGTGTACCTGAGCAAAATCATCATCATCAGAAGGGTAAATTCTCCTCAAAATCAGAGAAATTTCAAGATTTTCTTGGGTTTAGCTAGCTATTATAGAATATTAATCAAAGACTTAAGCAAGTTTTCTTTTCCACTACTTGGTTTGTTGGCAAAAGATTCCAAGTTTACTTGGTCAGTCTTTGTCAAGAAGCTTTTGAGCTCATTAAGGAAAAGTTAACTATTGCTCCCATTATCTGAGGTACAAATTGGACTCTTCCTTTCCACATCCACACATATGCATTAAACAAAGTTGTGGAGTCAAAATTGAGGCATTTAGAATACAAATTACCTTATGAAATCCATTCCATCAATAAAAAATTATCTAAGGTCGAACTTAATTACATTGTCACAGAGAAGGAGATGTTATACATAGTCCATGATTTAAAAAAATTTAGAAATTATGTCACTTCGTATCAGATCTTTGTATACACTCACCATGAAACCATCAAATATATAATGAAAAAACCCATTGTTTATGCTAGGATAATTATATGGATGTACTATTACAGTATTTTGACCTAACCATTGTTAATAAACCTGGAAAGGAGAATGTTGCTGCAGATTTTTTATTCACGTTAGCTCTATCTGCAAATGAAGAAGGAATGGTGGATAATGAGTTGGCATATGAACATATTTTCATTATCTTAGAACTCTCACCATGGTTTTTTGACATAGATAACTACTTGGTTTCTGGAAATTTACCTCCTAATCTCTCATTCAAGGAGAAAATTGAGATCATGAGAAAAAACACCCATTTCACATGGATTGGAGGAAATCACTTAAAGATAGACGCTGACCAAATTATCAGAAGATGTGTGAGGGGTGGATAATTTTTTGATATTCTCTATGCATTTCATGATAACCCTTATGAAGGCCAATTTTCTGCAAAGAGGACTGCCTTCAAAGTCTTCTAGGCACGATGCTATTGGCCTACCAATCACCACGATGCCAGAATATACACTAGCAGGTGCAGCCCATGCGAAAGGATGGGGAAACTTGCACAAAGGGATTAGATGCATTTTCACCTTCAGGTGGCTCTTGAGCCGTTTTCAAGTGGGGCATGGACTTCATGGGACCTATTGATCCACCATCTATATAGAAAAATTATATCATAGTCTGCACTGAATACCTAACAAAGTGGGTTGAAACAAAAGCTATGAAGGTAGCAGCCGAGGAGAAGTAATAGAATTTCTGAGGGAGAATTTATTTTACAAGTTTGGATACCCCATACAATTATTCACAGATCAAGGGGCACAATTCACATATCATATCATTAATAATCTTCTAAGGAGGCACAAGATAAAGCATAAGACTTACATTGCCTACCACCCTCAAGAAAATGGCCAAGTGGAAGTGACCAACAGAGCCTTGGAGAATATTCTCACCAAGGTTGTGAGAAGTAGTAGAAAATATTGGGCAGATAGATTGATAGAAGCTACTTGGGCCTACAACACTACTTGGAAAACAAAAACAAGATTCACACCTTATTACCTAGTCTATGGCAAGAAAGTTATGCTTTCAATTGAGTTTGAGTTCAACACCTTAAGGATGGCAGCTGAGTTATACCTAGATATATCAAATTCCCAGCAAGAGAGGATGATGAAATTAAATGGATTGGGTGATTTCAAGATGCAATCACTCCTTCATACAGAAGTGACTCAGTTGCAAAGTAAGGTCTGGAATGACATGTACATTGAGGAAAAGACCTTTCAAGAAGGAGATTCACCATTTTTGTAAGACTGAAGGTTTAAGGATTTCGAAGGAAAAATTATGACAAGATCGTTGGGACCCTACAAAGTGGAAAAATGTTATGATAATGGTGAAATTCAGATCAAAACCATATATGAGGAAGGAATTCCCCTACTTGTCAATGGTTATAGGCTTAAGGTTTATAAGAAGCCGCTGTCTAGGGAAGAATTTATAAATTCCATAAACATGGAGGTGTATGTCATGGGAAGCTCCATAGTTTCTAGTGCCTGCCCCTCCTATAAAAGAAGAAAAAAAAATAAAGAGGCATGGGTGAAAACCTCTTTGAGGCACCCTAGGCCAACTCCAGGGTTCAAAACCTCCATGAGGCAATCCTGGAGCTAAAAGAAGAGAAAGAAAAAAGAAAACAACGAAGAATAAAATATCCTCTGGTGAAAACTTCACTAGGGCACCTAAGGAAAGCCTGTGAGTTGAAAACCTCTGTGGACGTATCCCACTTTCCTTAAAAAAAAAAGACGAGAGAAAAAAGAGAAAAAAAAGAAAATAAAAAGGGAAAATAAGAAAAAATACGTATGCATGTATGTGTTTTTTGTTTTGCAAGTTAGTGATCAAAGATGTTTTTGGGATCTAGAGGACAAATTTCTCTTCATTTTATCTTCTCCTCTACTTGAACACTTCATAATACACCCCTTCATCCATTTAAACCCTCATTTAGGAAAAAAAAATTATTGTTTTCTTAAACTATAAATTTCTACAGGAAAAACCACCAGCTACATGATTCTTGTAGCACTATAGGAAACTCTTGTAACTGCTACAGGAAACTCATTCCTGAAGGAAAAGGCTCTTGTATGTATTTATAAACTTCAAGGAGTGCATAAAAATTTATATTTTTCCTATATCTACCATTCCCAAACCCTTATTTCACCCCATGCACATATTTTACACTCTAAACCCTATGGTGCACCATTAGCAACTATTTCATTGAAAAACATGGCATGAGACCCCTTCACTTGACTATCCTCCACTCCATTCATTCCATGACTCCATCCATAGCCTCCACGAACCAAATTCATCCATTTTTGAGTAAACTAAAGCAATAATAAGCAAGAAAAACATGGCTACATGCATTAAAAATTTTCCTGTATCAAATCTTTAAGTGGCACAACAAGGAGAAAAGATGAAGGAAAACTGATGAGGGTGACTCTAGAAGACCACTAGCAGGCTCTAGGAGGGGAAGCACACCAGCCATGGCACCTGAAGACCTCCATGGAGCACCTGAAAAGGAAGAAAGAAAAAAACAATTAAGTAACTCACTCAGAAAGGACAAGCATCTCACTCACAAAAAGCTGCTCACTCATAAAACAAATAATAAATGAAGATATGACAAATAAAATATGAATAATACCACCACCAACTCCATCTCCTTGAAATAACTCCTTCAACACCTCACCAACACTAGGGAAGCTCAGCTATGGCCCCTCACCTCTCGCTATGCATCCATAATTACCAAAATGGTTGAATGTCAAGTTTTAGAAATTTAGAAGGAAAAAAGGTGGTGAGTTAACTTGGCCACCTTCATAAAGTGAAACTGTAGGAAAGGTGAAAATGCATGCCACATGGGAAAATCAAATAAATTCAAGGGAGAGTGTATGGGTGTGAATAAGGAGATCACAAGGCTCAACAACCATTAACTGGAGTGGGACCAACAGTCTCAAAGACGAAAACTCATGTTAAGTACGAGTAACCACAACGTTCCAAATTTAGTTAAAAGTCTCACAAAGGTAAGATTTGTCTCATTTTCACCATTTTTTTTATCATTTCAAAGCGCGAAAAGAGTAGGAGAGAAGTGGTAGCCATCAAAAGAGAAAGATCGAGTTTTGATCTTGCATGCACCATCGTGCTACAGGAAATAATGTTTTTCTAGATGGAACTTCAGAAGCAGATAAACAAGTGTTTAGAAGGAAACATATATTAACCCATGAGTGAATTTTCTTCCCAAATCCACCATCTCTCAAACCAAAAAAAAAAGGACAAATTTAAGTGGTTTTCATCCTCCAACACTAAAATTTCTCCATGAAATTCACACTTAGCAAAGTAAATTTGGAAATTAAAGGGTAAAAGAAAAATTTTCTTACATTTTGTTTCAAGACGTCCATCTCCAAGAGATAACTATAAAACCTCTCACCACCTTCATATCACATCCGTTAAAATGGGAGGGGGATTCAACAGAAGGGAGCCCACTGGCATTAAGATAATTATGTAGCATCCTCAAGTCATGCAAATATTCTGAAACCACTAATGGCTAAGGTTATTTGAGATTTTGAAAGGCATTGATGAAGAGATAGGTAGAGAATTTGTAGTGGCTTTGTAGTCACATTCAGAAGAGAGAACCACAACCGTGGTTAGAGGCCTAGCCATCACATTATCATCTGAACCCATAAGAATAACTACAACTTTTCCCTTATGATTCAAATGGGTTAAGGAAAGAATTCCTTGCACTCCAACCAAGAAGAGTTTCTTTCTTCCGGGGGTAGAGTACATTGAAGAAAAAAATAGAGTGAGGAGAGAAAGCCTTCCATACCCCTAGGATGAAGTAGCCTTCCATATCGTGAATTTTATTTCTTGTGAAGGCAGACTTAGTGTGGTCTATGGGCATCATTTCATATTTTTAAATGAAATTAGGTTTTAGGGAGAACTCCCTCGAGAACAGAGATTAAGCATCCATCACTTCCTCCTGAACTCCATAACTGACATGAGCCATAAGGTGAGGAAAATAAAACATCAACACCAAGCCGATAATGGCCTCGTGAATGATTCTTTTATAAGGATTAACCTACTTCTATCTGGGTCTTATTTCAAAGACATGGATAGGGAAGACTTTATAGCTACCCAAACAGGGAAAAACTCTTCTTCTAGTGGTAGAGAGAGGGAGGTAGAAGAATAATAAGAAGAGGTTGAAGAGGAGGTAGAAGAAGAGTAAAAGGAGGAAGAAAGTAAGGAATAAAATGAAAATATGGAAATTGAGGAAAAAAACACAAAGGCAACAGAGATAGGGGAAGAAAAAGTTGAGGGGAAGGAGGAAGAAAATACTAAGGAAAAGAAAGAATTGGAGCCTATACCAGGCAGTGAAACCTCTCCTTAGGACACCAACATTCCACCAGACATCACAGATCAGGAAGTGGTTGCCACCCTAACTACTTTAAGCACACCTTTCAAAACAAAAAGAAAGAGGGAGGCACCTATGTATTTCAGAAGTAGGAAGATTCAAAGGGTGAGGCAAGGGAAACCAAAAACTCCCACCAAGAGCCCTATTTCAATTAAATAATCACCAAAGAAGGATGAGGAAATCATATTAGAGGAAGGAAGGGTGAAATATGTCACTTCACCTATAAGGACACTTGTAACATATATCAAAGGACATTAAATCATATTGGCATCCCATACACCTCATACAACCCCCACAGATCCTCCAAAGACTGAAAAGAATGAAAAACAAGGAAAAGAGGGTCTTCAGAAAGTAAAACAGATTTTGATATAAGAAACTTTGTTTTTGCTACAGGAAACTTCGTAAATCCCATATTTAGATAAAAAAATACTTGGTTAAGGAGGAAAATACAGCCATAGAGGAGCAAGAGGTCAAAGAAGTTGAGGAAAAAGTACAAGAGGAAGAACAAGATGAAAATGAGGGAGGAAAATAGGATAAGAAAGATGCAACCTCACCAAAACTAGTCCTCAATGATGTAGCAGTAGTGCCAAATTCTAGCCCTCATAGGGGTAATGGAAGGAAAAGTAGTCGAGTTGGGGAAATATTTATCTGATGTTAGGCTCAGAGAGTCAGTGTTGAAGGAGCAGCTTTAGGAGGCCCAAGTAGAGAATGTGGCATTACAAGAGTAGCTTTAGCAAAAGGATGAACAAGTAGCCACCATGTAAGATTTGTGCATGGATTCCATTCAACATAGACATCCATAAGATTCATATGCAGGTTACCTCAAGGATCAGTGGCTCCTATTTCAAATCAAGACATTCGCCTCCCATGGCTCCTTACCTTTCCAAAACTCTAGGAAGTTCATTGATTTTTTCAACCAAGAAATTATGGTAGACAAGGCAAAGATGGAAGAGTTTTACATGAATAACCTTGTATTGATATATTTGAACATTTTGGACCCCAATCCTAGGATGGGAGACATGTAACTAATGGCATTGGCATCATGGATGGTTTATGAAGAAACTAGAGAACAAGAAGTGAGAAGGTTTATGCTGAGAGAAAACATATAACCCTTACACTTTAGGGAAAAACTATTCAGCCCTATGTGAGCCATCAACAACCATCTTAATATTAAAAAGGATCTTGCACTTGCAGAAATATACCTCCACACACAAGCTCAGGCAATGGATCACTTTGATGATTTTTCTAGTTTGTTGGGAGATGAGTGCACAATGGCTAGCCAAAAGAGATGGAAGATCCTCCCTCACAACCTTAGAAACATGGAGTACCCTACACCAGAAATATCGAGGGGTGCCTTTGACAGAGAACCATTATACAAGAGGGCCACTTAGGCCAAAAATATCCAGTGGCTTGGTTTGAAGCTCAGTCCACCCTTGCCCTTGGGGCTGAGTGACGGAAAGGACCAAGATGAGAAGAACAAGAATGGGAGGAGGTAGAAAAGAATGATGGTTTTTACCCTCCTGAAGGGACTCCTCCACTTCTTCCTTGGGAAGTCAGAGGGTACATCAAAGCTTTCAAATAAATGCAGAAGGAGTACTAGTTTCTTAGAGGATGAGAAACCATTTAGTAGGGAGGTGATGATGAGCTCCATCATTAGGTACATCTGAAGGGGTTAATGGCCACATTTTTTCCTTATTAAGTCTCTTTCTATTTAATTTTAATTATATTATGGTCTTATGATGCTAGTGTAGATGGTGATTGAGGCTGATCATATATCGAGTACCTAGCATGAGTTAAATGCAAGAAAATAACGAATATGTTTCATTTTTGGTGAAGATTTTTCTACTAAGACTCAGAGTAGGCAAGAAACGAGAGATTCTAGGGGGATTTTCCACCTCCTTAACTCCCAAAGGCAGCCAAGGGATCGTTGAGATTCCCTCCAATAGCTTGAAATCAAAGGCAGCCAAGAAAACTCAAGATCAAGTTCACCAAAGCTACACTTCACTTGCAGTGAAAGTGGACTCATCACCTAATTTTTAGGGAGTTTTTGGTAGCTACCCTTTAGGTTAAATAATGTTGAGCAAGAGCTCATTAGGTTTCAAGCTTTGGAGAAATCCATTACGCTCTTAGCTCTTGTAATAGGATTTTGAGACTTTCATTTTTATGTAATGTGACCATCATTTTCATTAAAATGAGTATTTATATTATGCTTCATTGATCTAGTTTCAGAGGGTTAGGCATGTGGGTTAGGGCCCAATACATGTGCCTTAGTCTCTCTTGTGTATTCATTGTTTATTTTTATGTCATTTTAGCTAGTTTTTCTTATGGGTATTTAGCTAGTTTTCTTGCATTTCAATTCACTGCTTTTAGTTATCTTCCATTTGTTTGTTGTTGTAGATTTAGCTTGCTTACATGTTGGTAGAGTAGGTTATAAAATCATAAATTTGTGAGTCAAGCATCCCACTCTCATCTCTTTCATTGGAGATTGAGGAGGGTAGACCTTCCCCACATGCCAAAATTACTTTTTAGTTTATGATTTCTTGGAATTAATAAGTTAGGTTGTTGTATTTCCTTGAATATGTTTAGAATGCTGTGTTAGATCTTTGTTTGTAGCTTAAAGTAGATTTTATTTCCAAATTCAACTCATCTTTTCCATTGTCTTTATCATGAATTTGTCCATATTTATTAGATCAACAAGTATTTTTCTTGCAGGTTCAAGAAGTACAGCCAAAGAGAACTAGACCAGCACCTTCAGCTTCATCTCTCATCCTTCATCACCCCTATCTTCATCAAAATCGCCATCAGTCATGTTTTCATATTTTTTCATCCCTACACCATGAGAAAATGCTAAAGGTGTAAGACAAGCCTCCCAAGAGGTTCTAATCTTAGCCAAGGGGTGAGATAGCTTCCATTCATCCAAAACCACCTTCACTCCACCTTCCCTACACTTTTTGCACCCATTTTTGGCCTCTAATTTCCCTTAGATTGTTTCCTCTAGCAATTCAGGACTATCCTGTAGCACTATAGGACACCGATAGCAACACTTGCCACAACACCAGTGGGCCCCTCCTTAAGCCTAGAAACCCCATCCACATCCTCTAGAACTACCAAAACCACCCATACACCTGCAACCTTGCACCCATGTGTTCAAGCCTTCCATAAGCCACCTTAGCACTTTCTTCTCCTAGCTGCAAAACAACACTCTTACAATAATAATTAGGGCATGAATACCTACATGATTAAAATAAGAATAGATAAAATATAAAGTGAATAGAGTGTGTTTAGCCATTTGGCCCAGGAAATTTTGATTAAGTTAGTTTTATTTATGCAATTTCAATTTAGAAATTTACTTCATGCAATATGCCTAGGTTGCTTTCATTTATTTTAATCGCTTAATGTGTGGACCTATTTCATTGCATAGTAGTTATATGTACTTTCTTGTTGTAGTATAGTTATGTACTTGCTGATAGAGCCATGTATTTGAATCATTCATAACCCAACGCCTAAATTCATAAGTGTGACGGACTTTATCCATAAACCCTAGAAGTAGCACCCATTCGTAGAGCTCAGAAGAGGATGTCATGAGTAGAATCCATCTGTTGTGTATATAGAATTGTCACCTCAAAGATTTGTACGAACCCCATGTTGATAAAGTAAAGTAGGGTAACCTATAGGAGTTGCACCACTATTGGTGCAATACCAGGGCTTACCACAAATATCTGTCACTTCATTTCCAAAGTTTTAATAATTGTCAACAAGTGTCTTCTGGATGTCGCAAAGTGTATATTTAGTGTTGCACTTGTTGTAAGTCATCAAAAATTTTCCGCATTGTGGAGGTGTGGGGTTGATTTGGTTTGGATGATATATGTTGTTTCGTCGAGTTTTCTAAGTGTTTGATCACAATTAAGTCTTATCATTGTTCACATCAGCATCATCGATCCCAAAATTAGCCAAATTCAGAGAACTTCCCAAGTAAGCAACTTATCCTCAGCTGGCCCTCTTGAACTACGTGTTGCACATTCTCATCCCTCAAGTAATAGTTTCCACTCTTGAAACTATGTAATATGTAGTTTCTGCCTCCGAATACTATGCACTGCCCATCCTCAATGCTCAAGCCTGACCCCTGAGCTCCAAAACTGGGCAATCCTGTCCTTTAGCTAGGCCTGATGTGCGCATTGCGCAGTCTCAGTGTTGGGAAAAATACTGAGAGGGGGGGGTGAATTAGTATTTACTGCATATTCAAAACTTTTTACTTTTTCATTCCTTAAAACCCATACGCTACTTTGCTTAAGACAAGTAGCGTATACACGCGGATATCCTTCATAAAACTCGCGTATACATAGAGATATAATTATGCCATTAGTTCTTCACTTATATCATTCCATCATTCATTCATTAGATGTTCTATAAATAGTAAACATGTGCAGTAAGAACAGAATAAACCATCACACAAAGCATCACACATGAACACCAGGATTTTTAGGTGGAAACCCAAGTCGGGAGAAAACCACCGCTGCAGTTGCTCATCCTTCAATATTTTATTATAGAGAAAACATATTACAACATATGTGCTGGCGCAGACTTGACCAGCACGCAGGCACCCACCTGCGCTCGTTTACCAGCCTCTCCTGGAAGGGAGCTCCAACCCCCTGACTCGTTTACCAGCCTCTCCCGGAAGGGAGCTACGACCCCCTGCTCTCGTTTACCAGCCTCACCTGGAAGGGAGCTACAACCCCCTGACTGAAGGCTACAACCCTCAGCACCACCTTGGACCACGTTTCATCAATTTTCACACTGGATCCAACAACTTCAATAGAACACCACTTGCAGGCCACATTTCATCATATTTTCAGACTAGACCCTTTCCATACTTTTAAGCACAAACATACATCACCAACAGATACTTATCAACTCAGATCAGATAGCAGAAACACAGCAGAACAGATCAGATATTTCATACCCCTTGCTTCAGCAAACCCTAGTTTGCATACGCGCTTTCTCTTTACTGATGTCGGGTATATATGTGCTTCAGTCCACACAAACCAGCGTATACCTCTGTGTATATTTCATTGCGCATACGCGCTTTCTCTTCAGCGAAGCCGCGTATATACGCGCTTCCTCCGTGGCGAAGTAGCGTATGGATCTTCAATCATTATAGAGCAGCATACTTCTTTAGATCAGATATTCAGTTCAGATTTACCCTTTTACTTCAGACAGATGTTTGCCTCATTTCAGATCTAATCACTCCATAAACAGATCTAGCCAATATAGATACATTTCAGATCTAGATATCTCGCTTCATCATTTCTTCATAGGTGCATCAGAGATTCAGATCTATCATCAATCCTTTACCCTTTCCATACAGATATACTTCACAGAGAAGTATTCATTCAAGCTCAGACATCTTGCTCCCACGCTCATGATTTTCACAATGAATTTCTTCTCCTTATATAGGTTTATCCTTTTTCAATACCACGGGTCAAATCAATACCATGAGCCTTCAATACCACAGGCCAAAGCAATACCATGAGCCTTCAATACCACGAGCCAAATCAATACCATGAGTCTTCAATACCACGGGCCCCTGTTTTTTCACTTTTTGAGCGCTTTTTCACATACGCGACTTATCACGTTCTTTCCCGCGTGCATACGCGACTTCCCCTAGACATATCCGCGTATTTATAGAGACATACTTTTTCATCAAGATTGAGCACATGCTGACTTCTTTTCTTCACTGCCTTCTGTACACACTGTAGATACATCATATTTTCTTCATCAAGAACATATTCTAGCAAGCACAACTTCATCAAGTAAGTTGCCATCATCTTTATCAAGTGGGTTTCCTTTCAGGGACAACACTCAACATCATAATATCAACAAGCATCATATCACATCAGATTTACATCATTTACCAAGCCCATCAAGTCAAGAATAAATTCATCAGGTGGATTGCCATCAAGGACAACACATGTCAACAGTCGCATGTCTTCATCTTCATCCAGTGGGTTGCCATCAAGGACAACACTCTGCATCATATTTCCAACAATCTCCCCCTTTGGACTTGATGGCAACCACGATGGTGTTTGGTTACCACAACAGATAGGTATATTAAGAATACAATGACACCATGTCACTCTCTCCATTTGTGACACCATTCAAACACCATGTCATTCTCCCCCTTTGACATCAAGGGAAAAGGGCGGATCAAAAACCAACATACTCTCCCCCTTTTCTCCTCATGTGGAAGAAACATTCTGCAGATCTGATATGTGCTGAAGTGACCAAGCTCCCCCTGAGTTCATGCTGAATCTTCAAACATATGTTTTAATGGAGTACATGACTCTATGAACTTCCTATCACCAATGACTCATACTTACATCAATTATCCATCCAATTGGATTTACATATGAGACTCAAGTACCCAACCAAGTGGGTTTACAAAATTTGACTCAGCTACCCAACCAAGTGGGTTTATAAAATTTGACAAGTCCTTACATGACTGAATATTACAAGATCATGGGTCTCAACATGAC